>JABVXW010000261.1:0-76761 GCA_013365375.1 Litomosoides brasiliensis | reverse complement strand
ATAATAATAATAATAATAATAATAATAATTAATAATAATAATAATAATAATAATAATAATAATAATAATAATAATAATAATAATAATAATAATAATAATAAACAATAACAGTAATAGTGATAATAATAATAATGATAATAGCATTACAATGAAGTAATTTCCTAGCTAAATAACTTTCTGAAGCAATTTTTTGTAATTATAAATTAAAATATCTAAATTATTACTTTCAGATATTGATGAATGCTTTAATGACAACGGTAGTTGCAAACAACTTTGCATTAATTTACCTGGAAGCTATTATTGCTCCTGTAAAACAGGCTTTTTACTCATTTACGATGGTAAAACTTGTGAAGGTAACACTTGTACTATGCAATACTTTGATAAGTATACTATTAATATCAAACTGATAAGTATACCATTAATATCAAACTGCTACAGCATTGATCGCTTAATCAAATTAATGCTTTTTTCAGATATTAATGAATGCATTGCAAATAATGCTGGTTGTGAGCATCATTGTAGCAACACGGAAGGTGGATATACGTGTTCGTGTAAAGTTGGCTACAGTTTGGCGTCTGATAATCACTTCTGTCACGGTTTCATTTCTTTTCCTTTTCAAACTCAAATGACGTAATCAATTATTTTTTCAAATGCAATCTGTTCGCTGTAACAATAATATAAGTTATAAGTGGGTAATGTTAAAGTTATATACCAAGATTATAATTAAAATTATAGTTAAGTAATATAAGATTATGATTAATTAATAATATAAGATTATTTTTATAGTTAAGTAATATAAGATTATAATTAAAGTTATAGTAAGTTTTATATCGAATTAAATGAAATAGTAGAAGTTCAACTAATATCACTTATTTCTAGCTATTTTTTATTTTTTATTTTTTACGTTTTACTAAAACAATACGAGAAAAAAAGAAACACGTAAATAACAAAAATGGAAGATAAGTAAAGGCATCTTATCAATCATTGATTAGAAAAACTTTGTCTACTCTTTTTTTTTCTCTCACATAATTGAACCATAAGTAAAACCTTTCAAAGCAATGAAAGAATGATGTGTAACTTTTAATATTTCTCATTATCACTATCATTGATAAGAAAAAATTCGTTGATATCTCTCTTATCAATATCATTGATAAGAAAATGTTGTCTATTCTTTTTTTTACACGTAACATGCAGTTGTGAAGTATGGAAATGATGAAATGATAATTTCATTATTTCCATACTTCACAATTACTTTAACTACTCGTAATATCACACGTATGTAATATAAATCCACTAATATAAAAATTGAAAATTTTGAAAATTTTGTAATATAAAAATTGAAATGATAATTTTTATTTAGATATTAACGAATGCTTAATGAACAACGGTGAGTGCAGTCAATTATGCAAAAATGACGAAGGTAGTTATCACTGTGAGTGCTTCCGTGGTTTCAGTCTTGCAAACGATGGCAAGACATGCATAGGTAAACATTTAAAGTATTTCCCCTTACATTCAGTTATTTCATAAAATTTCAATTAATTCATTTTAGAATTTTAATTCATTTCAGCTTCACTTCTATCAAATTTATTATTTCCACACTTCACGACTACTTCAACTACTCGTAATATCACACGTATGTAATGTATAAATCTAAGATGTAACTTTACAGTACATTTATACTACCTGTGTTGTGTTTATAGTGACTGATTACCCTTGCATGCATAACTTTTAATTATCATGCATGAATTGTAATTAAATTATCATCAATATTAATTGATGAGAAAAAAAATTTTTGCTTCATTACATATCCTCAGATATTTTACTAAAATACACTCTATTGTTGATAAAAATTTAACACTTACTTTAGCTAACATTATTTATCAGCGATTGAGAAATTGTTATTTTAAATGAACAAGAAAAAAAGGAATTTACTTTATGAGTGAATTTACTTAATAACCAAATAATTTATATAATATTCTTTGTGCAAGATGTGTCTACTAGTAATTTTTGTAAAATTTAACAGTGAAATTAAATACATATTTATCATACTTTATAAGTGAATTTACTTAATAACCAAATAATTTATATAATATTCTTTGTGCAAGATGTGTCTACCAGTAATTTTTGTAAAATTTAACAGTGAAATTAAATGCATATTTATTATGTGATTGTTTCAAATTTCAGAGCAGTTAGGAAGGATAGCATTATTAGCTGATGCAGTAGAAGATGAGTTGTTGCAGCAACAGCAACATTTCAATGTTGAAGGAGAAGATCAGAGCATATCACAGGATCTTTCCAAACTGTCACATTTTGGTACTATGCGTATGCTACACAGTCTTCCTACCGGTTAATAGCTTTTTTCCATATTTTAATAAATTTTATTTATTCGAAAAAAAAAAATAACAATAATAACTAATATCGCTTATCGGAATATTTCAAAAGAAAAAAAAAACACTACCATTTCAAAATTACAAAAATGATAATAAAAAATTATAAATATAAGAAATTTCAAAAATAAATTAAATCGAACAGATCAGTGCATATTAATATTTTCTTATTTATTTCTAATTCATCGTATCATATAGCTTAGAAGATTATCCGATACCTTACAACAACTTTGAGCCTACTTAGCTAGAGAACGAATTATAAACAGGAACACAAATATCAATTTTTTTTTTTGCTTTACTACACATTATTAATGATAGTTGTTGTTGCTGCAACGTTTACGTGATCGGCGCTTATTGCTATTGGATTATTGTAATCAAAAAAAAAGGCTATTAATCCATTTTCATTGAATCAAGAAGACTGTTACTGTTAATTTAAATATTATTGTTAATTGGTATTATAAAAATTAATATTATTGTTAATTTAAATATTACTGTTACTGTTAATTTAAATATTATTTTTTTTTAATTTTCAGCTTGTGAATATGGTCGATTTGGGGCAGAATGTCGCTATAGATGTAGTGATTGTAAAAATGGTGGTAGGCTGATTTAGTTGTGCTTTTTAAAATAATTAAAGAAATCATTATGCAATGTTAAATTACAAAAAAAAAAACTCTCATGGAAATCCTCACTGAATGTTAAATTTTGTATTTTCCATTCATTCATTTTGTTTTTTTTTTGTTTTTTTTAATAAGAATTTAACTTTTTTATGGTATTAATTGATTTTGTAGAATTTGTTTTTTTATTTTTTTTTCATTTTTTTTAATAAAAATTTAACTTTTTTTTATGATACTAATTGATTTTGTAGGAAAATGTCGTCTTAACAAGAATGGTTGTGAGTGTGCTTCCGGTTATACAGGTGTAATTTGCGAGGAGCAATGTCCTGAAGGTACCTGGGGATTAGGTTGCAAAAAAGGATGTGAATGTAATGGACAAATTTGTAATCATATTACCGGTGAATGTGATTGTCCAGATGGTGCGGAATGTAATGATAGCTGTCCGGCTGGTTCATTTTTATATATCTCATTTTTTTTTTTAAAATTTTAAAATTTAACTTAAAAGATTTTATTTTAGAAACGAAGATTGCACTCACTTTATGCTTTTTTCTTGTATTTTTAACTTACTTTTACTTTTAACATCAGATAGATTCAAAAGATTTATTCCACTCATACATTATTTATCACTTTCCGCTTTTTTTATTTACTTTAATCTTTTGCTAATTAGCAGTAAAATATAGGCTTCTATGGACCTTTGTGTAATTTACCATGTCAAATGATCTGTAATAGTGGACAATGCGATAGGAAATATGGATATTGCACCTGTCCAGTTGGCTATTACGGTGAAAAATGTGATCAAATTTGTCCACGATTTAGTTACGGTCGTAACTGTCGTCACGTATGCAATTGCGAGAAAGAATACTCAGAAGGTTGTGAGCCAAAGGTATGATAAATATGTGTTACTTACTGCACGTTGAAGTTAACATAAATTATTCTTATGCTAATTAGCACAAATGATCATACAATATGCTAATGTATTTAAGCAAGAAAGAATGAGGAGACGTTTTTTTTACGTGGATGATAAATAAGCATTTGGAAACAATCAAGAAATTGATCGAAATAATAATAGAAGTTTTATAAAAAAAAATTATTTAACAGACTGGTAAAAAAAAATATTTAAATAAATATTTAACAGACTGGTAAATGCATTTGTAAGAGTGGTTTCTACGGTCCATTCTGTAAACGACGTTGTCCGATTGGTTTCTACGGACAGTCATGTAGCAACAGATGTAACTGTGCTGAAAATCAAGAATGTGATTCTATCAGTGGCAATTGTCGTAAGAAATGTCGTCCGGGATATATCGGTGATCAGTGTGAAATTTGTAAGTTTATAACTTCCAGCTAGTTGTTACTCATTTTTGCAGTAGAAAACGTCGTACGGGATATATCGGTGATGGTCAGTGCGAAACTTGGAAAGTTTTGTAATATTAAGCTATTTAAAGTAATATTTTGTAAAGCTTGTATTATTAAGCTATTTAAAGTAATAGTAAGCTAGTATTGCTACTTACTAATTTATCACTTTTCACCTTAATTGAAGTATTAATTGATTTTGAACGTATCCAACAAATATTGTTCATCGATTTTTCTTTTTCTAATTTTAATTTTTAAATTTTATGATTTGTTTGTTGCACTAAGCTTACACTGATATGAAGTAAACACAAACTACGTGCAATATGCATGCACAACAAATTTAGTGTATGCATTTTAATTTTTTTCTTTTGTAATTTCAGCTTGCCCTATTGGTACGTACGGATATAATTGTAGTCAAAAATGTGCATGCAAATCAGGTACATCTCAAATATGCCATCATATAACTGGAACATGCACCTGCCGACCTGGTTATTACGGTGCACTGTGTGAAAAGAGTGAGCTACCCAATTTTCAACTTTTTATTTCTTTTTTAAAATTTTTGACAAATGTAATAAAATGCACGTAAAAATTACATGGTAAAATTTGACTGCACATAAAGAAGTATAGAGAAAATGAAGTTAGGTAATGCATGCAAGCGTGAATTCATTCGATCCATTGATTGCGTGTTATTCGTTTGATTGTGTGAACTGTACGGTATGATAATTAGTGGAATGAGTAATTAACGACCACAAATTATTTTTATGATAATATTTATGGAAGTAATATTTATTTGTCTTAAATTACTTACAAATATAATTAGCTGTTTATTTGATGAGAGCTTAGTTTAGCATAGCTAAGGTTAAGGTTGTAATTCGTAATGATTTCATCACTGATCTAATTGTACAGGTAAAATTCACTTCTCACCAATCACTTACAAATTATTTTCAGCTATGCAACTTTTTTTTTCTTTTAATTATAAAATGTAATTATTTTAATTATAAGACAACTTTTTTTTTTCTTTTAATTATAAAATGTAATTATTTTAATTATAAGACTTTTTTTTTCTTTTAATTATAAAATGTAATTATTTTAATTATAAAACAACTTTTTTTCTTTTAATTATAAAATGCGTCAGAGCTATTTTAGTATGTCCTACGGGTTTGTACGGTCCCAATTGTCAGTATGAATGTTCCTGTAAAAATAATGCTACCTGTAATAGTAAAGATGGTTCGTGTATTTGCACAGCTGGATATTATGGTGCTGCTTGTGGTGAAGGTATTTTATTCTTTATCATTCATATGCTGGAAGAAGGAATGTGTAAAATTTTATAATTTAATTAATAAATAATAAAATAAATAAATATATAATAAATAAATAAATAAATAAATAAATAAATAAATAAATAAATAAAAATAGTAAATAAATAAAATAAATAAAATAAATAATAAAATTAAAAAGTAATAATTTAGGTAATACAGCATTAATATCTAAATATCTTATTTTTGATTAGCAAAACAAAGAGTGAAACGAATTAAAATTTTGAAAAAAAAAAGCAAAAAATGAAGTATCAGGTAGTTATTTCTGAGAAAATATTTTGCATATAAACGGTTAATTAAGAAGCCGAAACAAGGAAGAATGTAAAATTGACAATTCTGACGTCAGTTATAATTTAATCACTGATAAGCAAACTTAAACTTTGATATCATTCCTACGAGATCAGCTATGGTAAAGTTAGGTAAAAATAGAAGTTTGATATGAACTTTGAAAAAAAAGAAAAAAAAGATTCATGCCTTTTGATAGGAAAATAATTTTGCTGTTTGATTGCAGGTGCAGGTATTAGTATTACAAATTTAGTAGAAATTAAATTTGATTTAAATTTCACTTTACTAAATTAAAATTGTAGTCTGTCCGAGCAATCGTTTTGGTCTAAATTGCATGCAACTTTGTGACTGTCATAATGGTGCTGATTGTGATCCCTCAAATGGTTCATGCAAATGTTTGATCGGTTGGAGTGGTGAGAAATGTGACAAACCATGTCCACATGGATATTTTGGTATCAATTGCAATGAACGTTGTAACTGCGATCAGGGAGTACAGTGTGATCCAGGTGACGGAGAATGTATATGTCCACCAGGATATCACGGAAAAAAATGTGATCGCAGTAAGTTCTTTATTTTATTACGTTTATGTTAATTTTCATTTTGAACAAATGAAGAGGCGATCCGATCCGATCCGTTCCGTGTGCACAGTTCTCTTTTGTGAACTTTTTATGGAAAGTTAGAGCTTTCTTACGTATGATAAATGGCTTCTGTACGTGTGATAAATGGCTTCTGTATTTCTCTATTACCTGGAATATTCCTTTTATATTTTATCTATTACCTGGAATATTCCTTTTATATATATGGAAGTGACCATTAAAAAATAAAAATTAAAAATTCAAAAATTCCATGCATTTTTTCCTTTCATATTTTATGATTACAGCGTTAACTTTATATTATCAGTGGAGCAAATAATGTATGGAAAGTTAGAGCTTTCCTACGTATGATAAATGGCTTCTGTACGTGTGATAAATGGCTTCTGTATTTCTCTATTACCTGGAATATTCATTTCTTTCATATTTTTTGTCTTTAATATTTTCTCTTATTCAACTATCACAATAGTGATCTTTTGTTTAGTGTGTGAAGAAGGTTACTTTGGTAATCGCTGTAAAGGTATCTGTATTTGTCGAAATAATGCTACGTGCAATCCGATCAATGGTGCTTGCAATTGTACGCCTGGTTGGCGTGGTCAGCACTGCGATCGACCGTGTCCTGATGGACGATATGGTAATGGTTGCAAGAAAATTTGCAATTGCTCCTCCTCACTTGGTTAGTGCGTTTATAGTTAGCAACCTTTTTTGTGACTTCCTTTTTCGTCTTTATTTCTTTGTATTAAAATATTTCATCTGATAGTTAAATATTTTTTCTCAGATGGGATCAGAATGACACCGGTTGTCATGAAATGTCATCCTGTAACCGGAGAATGCCTTTGTAGCGAAGGTTGGATTGGAGCCAATTGCCGAACACCATGTCCTGCAAACAGGTATTTTTGGTTTTTTTTTTTGAAAAATTAATAATATTATAATAAATTTGAGATTGTTTAATTTTATTATATTCTTATTATATTCATAGCCAAGTTAATTTACCAAGGATATTCGTTTTATTTCTTTAGATAAAATTTTATTGGTAGAATTTCTGTCAACATTTCTTTTCTTGTTGTAAGATATCAACCTGTTATAATCGTTTAGGTAATTTAAGAAAAAGCAAATATCGAAGAAATTTTAACCGCGTAGAAAAAGAAGTATTTCGAAACTTTTAACTAAATTTTGACGAAATTTTAAATACCTCTGTAGAAATTTAGCATTTGTTACTTTTAACCGTTATCCGTGAAATCGGCATGGTGTATTTTCAGATGGGGTATTGGTTGCAAAGAGGAATGCCGATGCATGAACGGTGGAATTTGCGATCAATTTACCGGAAATTGTGATTGTGCAGCAGGATTTATGGGACCACATTGTGAAGAAGGTAAATTGCTTATTTTGCTTAGAGCTCATATAGTTCATGAAAAAATTATAATATTCCTTCTCAAAGTTATTATTTAACGAAAAAAAAGATTAAGATTGTTTTTTTTTAAAACAGAATGTCCATCTGATCATTATGGACCGAATTGTAATAGCCATTGTCTTTGTATGCACAATAGTACTTGCGATTCTAAAACTGGTACCTGTGTATGTGCACCTGGTTGGACCGGACCTGCATGTGAATTTAGTAAGTTTTCATTTCTATCAGCAAAAATATTATTAAGTTATAAAAAAAATTAAAGTTGAACTTTGCAATCTCTCTGAAAATTTATATTATAAATCTTCAAATAATATCATACTTTATTGTAATATTAAACATTTTACTTTTCATATTTTATTTCTGATTTTCCATTTTCCATTTTCTTATGGACCTGTTTTGTATGGCTCTGAATATGAAACTTAACTTCAATCTGTTTACATCGAAATTGTTTTTCCATATATGGTCCTGTCCAGTGCGGACGCATGTCATAATTTGTATTATCCTTTTTTCAGGTTGTCCATTTGAACGGTACGGAATAAATTGTGAGCAGGAATGTAATTGTATGCGAGGTGGAAGTTGTAACCGTACGGATGGTAGTTGTCAGTGTTTACCGGGTTCAATTGGTGAAAGGTAATGCGGTACCATAATGCTTAGTTCATTTTGTTAAAGTTACAAATATTACGATTATCTAAATATTATTGTAGAAAAATTTTTTATCCTGAAATAAAGTACCCAAAAAGCAGGTGCAGTTTAAATCATACTAATACGCTTTACAGTGTTAATTCGTGAAATTTAATTTAGATGCGAGCGCATTTGTCCTCATGGTTTATTTGGTGAAGGTTGTGAAGAAATGTGTTTGTGCGAAAATGGTGCAAGTTGTGATCCAATTAGCGGTCATTGTCATTGCGCTCCTGGTTGGCGTGGTCGCAAATGCAATCGACGTGAATAAATTTTTGTTTTTGGAAATATTTTAGACTTTTGAAAAATTAAAATTTTTAAAAATTTACATTCCAAACATGATGATATATACCTTTAGAAATTTTGATGCACAAAAGCAATTAGGTGTAAAAAGAAATTTTACTCTCAGTGAGATGAGACGATTGCGCACATGTAGGTTATAACAAGAAGTGAAGTGTGTTTTAGCATGCCTAAAAGGCTATTATGGACAGCATTGCGCCTCAGCATGTCGATGTCCAAATCAGAAGCCGTGTAATCATATCACCGGTCGTTGTCATTGTCCTAACGGTTACACCGGTCATTCTTGCACTGAGCTCTGTCCTCCTGGAACATTCGGTGAAAATTGTGAACAGCAATGCGAATGCGCTCCAAATGCTAACTGTGATCCGATTACCGGAAAATGCTTTTGTAAGCCGGGATATTCTGGTGTCAATTGTGCACAAGGTAAGTCCCTCTTTTTTTTTAGAATAAATTCCTGACTTTTTAGAATTATTTACTTTTCAAAGGAATTAATTATCCAAGTCTTTTTTTTTGTTTTAAAACAAATTGAAAATCAATTCGCTGTTATATCAAAGATATTCATAAACTGAAATTTTGCAAATAGCAATTTTAGAAAGAAAAATTAAAAAGAAATTTTTTTTTTTGCCTTGAACATTGGATAGCCACTATGTATGATTGTAATTCAGGATGTATCCAAGGACAATATGGCGTGAACTGTGACGGCATTTGTCAGTGCATGAACGGTGCTATTTGTGATAAGGTAACTGGACAGTGTATTTGTCCACCGGGTTTTGTTGGTACCAAATGCGAAGTATCCTGTCCCATAAATCGGTTTGGTGAAAAATGTGAAAAACTCTGCTATTGTGAAAATGGAGGTACATGTGATCCGATAACAGGTCAGTGCCGTTGTGCAGCTGGTTTCACCGGTTTGCAATGTCAGCAAATATGCTCCGAGGGACGTTTCGGACCTGGATGTCGTGAGAAATGCCGATGCGCTAATCAGGCACATTGTGATCCAGTAACTGGCACTTGCAAGTAGGTATTACTATTGGTGCTAAAAATTATTTTATCATCCGGAAAAGACGTAAAAACATTTTACTCCTGCAATTTTACCTTTTACCTTTTCTGTTGATTTCATTTACCTTTTTTTGTTATTGTAAATTAAATTAGATACCTTTTGATTGTTCAGTGATAATAATTTCCTTCCTTTGGAGACATCAATAATAATTCTTTATTGCAGATGTTCACTGGGATACACCGGAGCAACCTGTGATCAACCTTGTCCAGGTGGGAAATATGGACTGAATTGTACTTTAGATTGCGAATGTGAAGGTAGTGCTAAGTGTGATCCAGTGCAAGGTTGCTGCGATTGTCCAACAGGTCGCTACGGTACTCGCTGCCAGTATAGTACGTTTTTTCATGTCTTCTAATTTGTTAAATTTAGACCATTGATATCCGAAATGAACAAGAAACCTTTTTGATTATTGATCACCTGAAATACAGTGACCCAAAACTATGCTGAACAATTCATAACAGGTGGGGTTAGCTTGTCAAAAAAGCTACTTATTCATAATTAATCGGACAGATGGAATTTTTTGATGAATTTTTAAACTTAAGGAGCAGTAATCTGTAAATTATATTCGAACTTGTGATAGGGTAGTTAGTGAAAAAGAGTTCAGCAATCGAAATAATATTTTAAATTGTGGAAAAATGTTTGAAATGTTGGAAATTTGTAGCATGTCCAGCTGGTTTCTATGGTTGGTATTGTAGTCAAAGTTGTGACTGCCAGAATGGTGCAACATGCGATCCGAGTGATGGTCAGTGCCGTTGCCCTGCAGGATATTACGGCAAACGGGTATACTAACAATCTGTATTTTGTTGTAAACTCTTTTTCAACAACAAAATTTTAGGGGGTGAAAATGTAAAATTTTAATCAAAAGAGGATAGGCAGCAATTGCCTTTCTGGTCAGAGAGGTAAAAAGAGTTAGAGTAAAATTCATAATTTTATCCGGAAATGAATAGATGAATTATTGATGAATTATTCTTCCTCTTCTCAAGAGATGAATAGCAAATAACTTAAGGTAAGAATACGTTTAAAAATTCGCAGTACAATTTTTTTGTTAATTCAAAATTTTTTAGTGTGAACGTTCCTGCACTAACAATACCTATGGTCCAAATTGTCAACTGTTTTGTGATTGTGATGAATTTCATTGTGATCCAGAAACCGGAAAATGTGACTGCCCGTTAGGATTGTACGGTGCTAAATGTAAACAAGGTAAATATTGCTCAAAAAATTATATTAAATGATTTTGTTGATTTTAAGAATATACGACTTTACCTAATTCAATTCTACCCTAGCACATCAACAATTAACCACCAAATTCTCATCCTTACTCAGTCAACAACTTAAGATTTAAAATTCAGACAATCGAAAACGTTGATGTTGATCGAAACATAATACAGTTTGAATTAGTACAATGTAAAAAAAGTTATTTCAATCTACTTTTTTTACTATTACTACTACTTTTTAATCTACTTTTTACTACTACAATACTTTTCAGTCTACTTTTTACTACTACAATACTTTTCAGTCTACTTTTTACTACTACAATACTTTTCAATCTACTTTTTACTACTACAATACTTTTCAATCTACTTTTTACTACTACAATACTTTTCAATTTACTTTTTACTACTACAATACTTTTCAATCTACTTTTTACTACTACAATCTACTGTTGTCATATAAATTGCAGTATAAGTGCATTAATTCTATAACTCTTTAATTTTTCTACTTAAGAAAACACTCTCTGCTTTTGTAGCATGTCGACCGGGACGGTATGGGAAAAATTGTGAACATCGATGTGAATGTTACAATGGTGCAACATGTGATAGAGTTACCGGTCAATGTACCTGTGCTCCAGGATATCTTGGTGCAACATGCCAACAGGAACAGTTTGGTAAGCATATATAATTATTTTTTCTAACTTTCACTATTTCTAAATAATTAGTAAATTAAAAATTTTTTCACTCAATTATTAAAATTTTTATATTACGCAATTTTTAGACATGGAAAGTGTTGCAAAACGTGGTGATCTTCCGGAGTATGATTTCCGTAGGAAGCGATAGCGTTCATCTTTTTTCTTATGCCATTTAGGAATGTGCGAATTATTATTATTATTAATTTTGCGAATTATTGTTAAACTATCCTAATCGAGTGCTGTATGATATTACAATTTCATTAGCAATAATTAGTTATAGCATATCAAATATATTTTTTATTCCGATGACTTAATTAACAACAACGATTTCTGAAGATATTGCATTGAACACCTGTTAGGTGGATAATATTATTTGATTTTATTTTATTATTTTCTAGGACAATATTATTTGATTAAGAATCAGAAATTGACGTAGTATCAACTAGAAGATCCTAATATGGAATTATAGAAGAAACGAATCTGTGCTTCTCTTCAAACTTCATCTTTTGAATATTATTATTTTATTACATCAGAATATCACTTTTTTTTTTCTTCTATGAAATGCTAAAATTTTAGTTAAATAAAAAATGTTCCATCTTTTTTTTCTCATTTCTTCCTTTGTATTGCATCCGAGAAACACTTCCGAAGTAAAAGTTAGTCTTTCCGCTTGCCTTCTAGATCATTCTAATTGGAAGATTCGCAACAATTTGCTTGGATTCTGTGTGGTGGTGGTGTAGCTTAAGATGTTGCATTCTTTAAAAAAATACAATATTAACATTAATTTGCAAGAAATGTTTATAATAACAAAATAATTTTTTATAATAATTTAGGTTAAAACTAATTTAAATGTGTTGCATGTGAATTTTAGAGAGAAATTTTCACTTGGAAAGACTTATTGCAAGCAAAACAAAATTGTTTTACCGGTGACTTGAGTAGTATTGAGTTATGTTTGAGTTATTTGAGTTATTGTTTGAGTTATTGTCTAAATTGAGTTATTGTCTAAAAGTTGTTGTCAAGTAAAGTAAAGTCTAAAAGTTGTTGTCAAGTAAAGTAAAGTCTAAAAGTTGTCGTCAAGTAAAGTAAAGTCTAAAAGTTGTTGTCAAGTAAAAGTAAAAGTCAAGAGTTATTGAGTTATTTGAGTTATTGAGTTTGAGTTATTGTCTAAAATTGTTGATTTTTATGTACCTTGATAGAGTTCTAATCTACTCAACGTATATATATGTATATACCTTGACAGAGTCTGATCTTACTCAACGTATAATAAAATGTTTAGTTCATCTTGAAATTGAAATTCAATGATACACATTTCGTTGTACAACTCATTGAATTTCAATTATTAATTGTTAAAAAAACCCGAAAAATGTTTTATCACTTAGAAAACAGTTATGAATTTAGTGAATTTGTTGTGGAGGAAAATTGAAATTTAATAATGAAATGTAAAAGATACGAATGACTATATTAAAATTTTAATTTCAAACATGTCATGGAGGATATCAATAGAATTACCGAAAATAGTGAAGCAATATGTACATATCACATGAGAGCAACAGCGAAAGAAAAACCATGATCAGTAGTCCTGATGATATTTTACTGATCAGTAGTCCTGATGATATTTTACTGATCAGTAGTCCTGATGATATTTTACAATTATATTTCATTGACTGAGGATACTGAATATTTGTTCAGATTTGTGATAATATCTATTTGTGGCAACAAACGATCCGTAGAGGATAAAAGTTGTGGTTTCCAAATCTAAAAATTTTTTTTCCTTTTTTTTTTTAAGTGATATATTGATAATGTTACGAGTGATATCAAAATTTGATTATGGAATAAATCTAAAAGAAAAAAAATTCCGATTACGGTCACTCATACATCCTTTCCGGTCATTCAAGTAAATTCGATTTCGTATTGAATTTGAATTTACCGTTTGATCCACTTCCATATCAGCTGTCGTCGTTGTTGTCACCTCCAAATCACCACCATTTTCACTATCAATTACCGTTGAATCCAATGTTAGTGCAACCACAATTATACCTAAAATTTCAAATTATAAATTTTTTTCATTAAACTTAACTTTACCACTATTTGTTGGTAATTCTTAGTGAGAACATCTATCGATCGCACGAATATATTAACTTATAAATGATCGATAATCAATGAATAGAGTAAAAGTTAAATTGTAAAAGCTTTCTCTATTCTCTCTCTCTCTCTCTGTATAAATCGTTACTCTAAAAATCACACAGTAATCATACCCGTAATAAGCAAGGCGATACTGAGCAACGAAATAATTAGTACTACGATCATATTGAACGTAACATTTGCGTTTGTTTCCCAGCTTGATGCCGAATCATCTGACATAAGCAGTATACGGACTACTTCATCTCCATCTAAAACTACAACATATCAGATTTTATAATTTTATGAATTTTATAATTTAATTTTTATTTTATAATTTTATCAATTTTACAATATATCAAATTTTAAAGATTTATTAGAGCAGAATAATTTCTATAATATATTCATTCTTTATGTTTTAAAAATTTACCACTTACTATCATCTGAATTATTATTGATCAGCAAAATACTCAATCAAATTTCCTATTTCTCGATTTTTTTCCATCACTTTCTATTTCACAAACCTGTTTTTGGATCAGTACGTGAAATGACACGTTGACGTATGTTCGCATATTTAAAAGCAACAATGAGTAAGACGAAAAAGAGAATCGCTAGTGCGAATCGCACTAAAAGACGCATACATCCGACCTCATACAGCAGGCAGCAATACTGTGCCGTTGTTTTCTTCTTCCACTCAACAACAGTCTTTTATTTTTTCCGGATTAATGACCGGAAAGAGCACAAAACGAAATAACTGTAATAATCTTTTAGCTATATTACACACACATATTGCATAATTCAAATGCATAACGATAAATGGATATAGCACAGGTATGATCATTTCTACTACTTCTTTACCCAATTTACTGTTTATAAATTCATTTTAAATATTGAATTGATCACTTTCATAAGTTCCTTAACATTAATTAATTTAATATCAAATATTAAAATCAATTTACAATGAATTTAATAGCAAAATGATAATGAAACTCATCGCTGATAAGGTCAAATAAGTGATCTTACGCAGCGATAAAAAAAAAAGAAATAATAAAATTGCGTAAAAATGCTCTCAGAATCAATTTTATTATGCAAAATTGAGATCAGGTGAAGTAACATCAATTGCATTTACACATTCAACATCGCTAAATATAATCGATAATAATTTAAATTAAGTTTTTCATTTATTCGATCAACTAAATTCACACTTTCTACAACAGATTTAACTCTCGTTTTTTTTCTTTTAATCAGAAAGTTAAATTATTAGCAAACGCAGTAATCAAAACCATCCTTAGGCTTAAATTTTGTTGCACTAACAAAGATAGAAAAATACTAATATAATTTAATTAAATGTAATTCAATTAAAATTTAAATTACATCTTTCATTTATTCGATCAGTGATGATAAACTGATAAAGGAAAGAAGAGATGTGAAGATGCGGTATGAGTAATAAGCGGTAATTTATAGTTAATTCGTCGTAAACATAAATTTCACTTCTAAATTTCATTTCTCTTTTAATTAAAATTAAAAAAGGAAAAGAATAACAAATGCAATCACTCATTCATTCATTATCACTATTATCAATAATTTTAAAATATTTATCAAAAATATTGTTTATTATTACAATAAAAACGGAAGGCAGGAAGGAAGGAAGGAAGTAGGGAGGGAGGAAGTGAAAAGGAATTTCAAGCTAATGTTAATCAAATAAGATTAATGTTTGGATTAACTATGCTTTATATCATTATTCATCTAACAACTACTCTCATATGGTTCGATGATCTAAAGATCTGAAGATCTGAAACCTCTGAAGGTGAAGGTGCGGCGAGGATGAGTGAGTGAGTGATTGAAAGTACCTCAAAGTAAACGAAAGAGAAAAACGACGTGAGGAAGCAAAATGAATAAAGTCGTACAGATTGTTGCTATTAAAACGATGCCATCTGATCTATCGATCGTTTACAATGATTTTTTCTTTTTTATTACCAAATTTTTCATTGATTTTGAATCTATCGATGGAAGACGAAAGAATGATTACATCACTCATGCAAATGTGATGAAATAAATTTTCAGCTCACAAATTTAGACAATATTTGCAACGGAAATATTTTTTATAGCATTCATGTGTATTGCTAAAAATAAAATAATTAATAATAATAACAGTAAGAATACGAATAAGAATATGAATAATAATAATAGTGATAATAATGATGATGATGATAATAATAGTGATAATAATAATGATGATGATAATAATAACAGTGATAATAATAATGATAATAATAATAATGGTGATAATAATAATAATAATAAATAATAATAAATAATAAATAATAATAAATAATAATAATATGTTGCTAATAGATATATACCAACGAAAAAACAATAAATGTCATTAAGCAGGGTTTTTTTTTAATATTTCTATTTTATTAAAATAAAATTTGTGTTAATATAAAATAGAAAAAGAGTATCAATAACAAAAAGTTCAAGTAGCAATTGCATAATTGACAATCATCACATGGACATGCCTTAATTACACAAAGCTTTATTTTTGACAGAGGGAGAGAGAGAGAGAGTCCAAAGGTGTGGAAAAATAGAACAAAAAAGGTACAAAATTATGCCCTAAAAGCATTTTTTGCATCAAAAATTACATTGAATTTACCTAAAATCATTTGAAAAAGAACACTAAAATGAAAATCAAAGTAGCAATAAATGAAAGTTAAAGATTACAATTGAATGTGAGAAATAAATATAATTAGCTAAACAATAAATAGTAAATAATATAATAATAAATAAATATAAAGTCAATACGATGAAACAAATTCGTTCGAATTAATTAGCAAATAACATTATGAAGTAGTTATTGGAAATAATATATAACCTGAAATTTCCCAACAGCTAAAAATAACAAGTACGCCTTAAAACTCACATTAAAAACCTAAAATGATAAACGCATCATTTTCAAAATTAATTTCAATGAATTGAAAGGAAGAAGGAAGCTAAGATGCGGTTAGTTTCGACTCGATCGGATTAAATATGCGAAATGAATTTTGAACAGTTTGTAGATGGGATGGCGGGCGATCGATGATGAAAAAGCCATCATAAATTAAGTAAGGAGGAAGTAAAAGGACATTTGAGCTTCGAAAAACGAACTTCAATTCGATTCTTTAACTACCGTAATCGCTAAAGCAATTAGATTTCAATGTGTATACCTTAATGAGTTGATGTAAAAAACAAAAAAAAAGCAAATTTAGTAACTGACAGATTACAATAGCAGCAAAAAAAAGCTGTAAAATCAGTTGCATTGATCGCCTAAATATCAATTATTATTTAATTATTATTAATTATTTAATTATTATTATATTTTAATTATATTTAATTATTATTATTTAATTATTATTTATAAATTTACAGTTAAAATAAATCTGAAAATGTTTAAAATTTCTAGCTCTATTTAAAAAAAAACCTTGAAAATTGGAAAATATTTAATTCATTTGAGTTTGTGAAGCAATTTAAATGAATACATAGTAAATAAATTGACAATTGAATTGCAAAAGGTTTGAATTCGTCATTCAAATAGTTAATGACCACGTTTATTTTACGTGTGGCTAAAAGGATTGATAAGGAACTTTGATCAAGTAAAAAGTGCTCGGTAATATTTTAAGGACAGATAAATGTGTTTTCATAAAATAGTAAAAAAATTAAAAAAAAAACACTAAAATACATTTATAAAGGTAAAGAAGGTAAAGATGATACATTCACTATCAGTAATATTATCAGAGGTGATAATTAAGTCATACAGCACTGGAATATTCATGTGGATGACTTAAAATATTATCAGAAAAAATAAATATATTCAAATTATTTAACAGATTAATGATATATTCCATTAAATAGACGTAACGAAGAATCGATTTAATGAAATTACACATTCTACTATACTCAGTGAAAATTTAACGAAATGAATCGGTAAATGAGTGAAATTATCTGAAATCGATGTGATGAGAGGTGTTAACAGACTTAAGTGAGAAATTGATAGATAACGTTTGCTAGAAGTGAGACACGCCACTAATGATGTTTTTATTTGTGAAAGTAAGTAAGTAAGGTTTGCTAATAAGCTTAACTGAAGAACAAATAAGAGAAGTAGTGGATTGAGGAGTAAAAGGATTAAATCAATTTTAGAAAAATTAGCATATACAAGCAGAATGGATGAATAATTTAATTAATTGTGACAAAAATAAAAATCCTAAAAATAAAATTAAAGAGTTTACACTACCAATATATGTATTATTCAAATGCGTACAAAAAAACGCTATCAAGTGAAAAAGAAAGAGAGAGAGGGAGAGAGAGAGAGAAAGGAGGTGAAAAAAATATGAAGCGGAAAATATTACCAATAAAGTATTGTCGTAGAAGAGCGTCAAAATGTATTAACATTTATAATGCAAATAAATGACATCAGCTGTTAACGAAAATAAATCATTTCTTGCTTAAGCATATATGATGATGAAAAAAAAAATAATTTGAATATACAATTCAATTTTGTTACGTACGGATAGCAAATTAAACTTTTAAAAAATGATACGAGCGATAGTGTCATTGCTAGATTACGTACGTGTTGTAATATGGAAGAAATTTAAAAAAAAAAATTTTTTTTTCGAAAAAAAGATGAATGAAATGATATTGAACAAACAAACAACTGTATAAGACATATTTATGCATCAAACATCAAATATCATATATACATATGTATATATATATATGTTAGCAAGAAAATTACCTATCCTCTCCCCCTCTCATCCCCCCCCCCCCCTCCCACGCCTACCGCTATGAGTATAATATCAATAACAACTATATCATATCATCAGGTATCGGTATCGTATCTCATAACAACTGTATCATCTCATCTACCACATCATAACAACTGTATCATATCATATTGGATCATTTCAGAGAGATTTAAATTTAAAAATAATATGATATGAGGAAAGTGGAAAAAAAAGACCACTGATCAACAACACTAATAATGTATTGTGGAAGAGCGAAAGGAAAAAAAAACATTCGTTTCATTTCTTTTTTTTTAAAAAAAGAAATTAGCAAATTGGAAGTGAAAGTTTTGAAATAAAATTGAAGAAATTGCAAGAAAAAAAAGAGAGAGAAGCATAAAAGAAATTTTTATGTCTAAAATGTTTAAAAATTTTTAAGTTATAAAATTTCAAAATTAACACCAAGCATTTCTCGTTGTGGAAAAGAGTAAGAATGATTAAAATGCAATGATAGTAAATATTTTCCAAAGTATGCACTTATTATTTAATTATATTATTAAATTACTAATTGATTAAACGAAGCTATTATGCGTAAATTTTTTTCTTTAAAATTAACACACAATTTAAGTTTATACGTTTAACAATTTAAGTTTATACGTCATATCTAAGTCTATACGTATACGTCATATCACCATAGGTAAGATTTAATGTGTAATAGTTAGGCATAATGAGTAATAGAAATGAGGAAAAGAAAAATTTTAATATCAAAAAAAAAATATATCAAAACCTTTTCCTCTTAGCTTTCTCTAGAAGATTTTTCCTACATTTAAACAATTAACAACTAACGAATTTTGTAATTAATCAATTAAGGAACAAAAAAATAAAAATTAAATTTCTGATCTACATTTTTGAAAGCTATAAATTTCGTACCACATATTTTGCAGTAAGTATTAAACTTAAGTACATAAAAAAAAAGAACATCAAACACTTCACTCTCAAATTTCATTCTCATGTAAAATTTATCAAAAGTATTCAATTTCATTTATAGCACAAACTAATTTAAACTATATCGATTCATATGAGAGTAAGAGTAGTAGTGCTAAAAGTACTATATCAAATGTATTAGCACAATTACATCCGTATAATTAATACTTGAAATTAGTTTAACAAAATGAAAAAAGAAATTAAGCTAAAAGAGATATTGAAAAAAAAATTGAAAAAAAAAGTTAAATTAACCAAAAAAAAAATTCCAATAATGATAATATGATTAATGCAAAAAAAAAGAAAAAAAGTATCAGAATTTGTAGTGTGGAAGAGGTGAGAGGTCGTCGATCACACGGATTATCTGCGTGTGTGACGTGACGAATTATGTCAAAATTATTCGTCTCACTCAATTTAGGTATATCAATAACATTTTGAAAAAATCAATTAAAATAGCAACAAAAAAAAAAGAAATTTTTCACACAACCAATCAACGGCTGTAGTTCGAAAGCAAAACAACCTCAGAATAACTCTGTTATTTAATGGAAATGTTTTCATTACACAACACCATCTTGTTGTTGTTGTTATGTGTGTGTGCGTGCGTGCGTGTCTATCTGTGTGTATGTGTATATATATATATAATGTATGTGTGTACGTTTACGTGTACGTTTGTGTACATACGTGCAAGTGTATATTTGTGTATGCATGTAAGTATATAAATGTGTGCGCGCGTGTAAGTGTATAAGTGTGTATGCGTGTAGGTGTGTGTGTGTGTGTGTGTGTGTGTGTATATATATATGTATGTATGTATGTATGTATGTAATTTTTCAAATGAAAGTTAAAATTAGGAATAGATTCAAGCGAGAAAAAAGTTACAGCAAATAACTTGCTAATACCATTTGTTAAAATACTTTAAAAAGTTAGTCACTGTAGCACAAAAGTGATAAATTTAACTTTTGAAATAAAATGTATGATAATTTTTGTAAAATTAAATAAATTTAAATGTACCTATAATTGGCTACTTCTTTTTCATACAAATCTAACAATAAGGAGAAACTAAAACGTTGTTAGGATGAGAATAAAACATTACATATATATATATATATATATATATATATTTTTTTTTTGTTCAATTATTTAAATGTTAAATTTTAGTGAAGCGGTTGTTTAACCTTTCTAACTTTAAAAAAAGAACTCCAATAGGTTATGAGCTAAAGAATGATTTCTTTTTTTACATTTATTTAAAAATATCATTCTTTTTGAGCTATCACAGATGGCTTTCCTTCATTCCTATTGTAACATATAAATTTTTAGTTGAAAAAGTTAAATGTTAAATTTATTTCAAATTTTAAAGAAAAGAAAATTATTTTATTCGAAAAATATTTTAGTTAGGTATTTAATGAAAAAATTTGCAAATTTGTTTATTTTTATCATTTACATTTCAATTTAATTGATCTTATCCATTTTACTACAGCCAACACTACTACTACTAAGTGATATGATTATTAAATTCAATTCTTCCGCTCAAAAAAATAAGCAAATAAATAAAAATATTCATCGATTATCAGAAATTATCACTTAATTATCATCAAAATTGAATTAATTATCAAAATCAAATTATCACTTAATCATTTAATGCTTGCTTTCTCATTACATCATAAAATCATTAAAAATTCCATCATAAATTCTAACTACTGAAGAATGGCTGTAAAGAAAAAAAAAATTAAAAATTAAAATTAAAATTGCAAAACGAAAATAAGCTATGACTATTTCTCATGTTATGAGAACAGGAAAATATTTTTTTGCAAATTTTAAATTTCCTTTTGAAGAAATGATGCTAAGGAAGAAAGGGAGAGCGAAAGAATGAAAATGCAATTAAAGTCCAATTCAATCGTAATGCGAAAGAAAAAAAAATGGGATTTTTTTCTTCCTTTTCTTTTACATTTAAAAATTCAAGAAAAGAATAATTTGAAAAGTACTAGCAAATTTGCTAAATTATAAATGAATTTTAGAAGAAATTTCTAAACAACAAAATTAAAGGAAAATAAATGATGTGAAAAGCAAGAGATTTAATTTCATCCAACAAATTACAAATATTTACCACTCCCACTTCTTCTAAGAAATCATTGATTAGAAATTAGCATAATTTATAGTTGACGGACGAAAGTAAGCAATCAGTTTAATGTCAAAATGATTATGTACTTTGTAATTCAAATGCAACGATAATTGATTGTTCGTAAATTTCAATAGCCAAAATTGAACAATTTTTTGTTGTAATATCTGAATGTAAGGAGTTAGAAACTGTTTGATCAATTTTTCATATGTTAGCTAATTTACGTGAATGTCACGAAGATGAGGGTATAAGTTATAGAGGTCACCACTTTGTTATAAAACTTTCAACAGCCCAGTCGGACAACTTTTATTGTAAGGTCTAAATGTAGGAGCTGGAAGAGTATTCTTCTTCGAGGAACTGACTGACCGATTTTTGATATGTTAGCTAATTCACGTGAACGTCACGAAGATGAGGGTATAAGTTATAATATATGATAGCTATAAATAAGGTCATCACTTTACCGCTATAAAGTTAGTTGGAGCGATGGGTAAATCGATGAAACGTAACAAAGGAACATCAGTATTTCAGTATGCGCAAGAATTTCTGAATTGAACTTGACAGGAGCTCACTTGTCTGCACTTACAGTTAAATTGAACAGTATGCAATATTAATTATCAATTATTGATTGGTGTCAAATAAGGAACAAAAGCAGAGGGAGAGAGAGAGAGAGAGAGAGAGAGAGAGAGAAAGAGATGATCAACTTAGAGAAATATTGATGAAGAAGGTGTGAAAATTTTAAAAATTAGAAGAAGCATCCGTTCCATTCCGATTGCAGTCGGACATGTAAAAGAGGAAATTTTAGAGGAAAAATTAAAAGGAGCAAATTAACGAAATAACAATTTTTAAATAAACACAAAAGGAAAGATAGAGAGAGAAAGAAAGAGTGGAATGGAGGAGGGATATGGGATGATGAAATGAAATTACACATAGGTTGTTGGTAGACAGGTAGATGAGATGAAAATAAAA
The DNA here is from genome assembly GCA_013365375.1 of Litomosoides brasiliensis. Taxonomy (NCBI): domain Eukaryota; kingdom Metazoa; phylum Nematoda; class Chromadorea; order Rhabditida; family Onchocercidae; genus Litomosoides; species Litomosoides brasiliensis. The sequence goes on along the minus strand of JABVXW010000261.1, from coordinate 53,944 downwards.
TGTAAGAGAATGGAAAATGATTGAAAGGCATTTCTCCACTTTTTATATAGGTATTAAAATCAGGTATTAAAATGGGTATTTAACTACATAGAGAATTTTAAACAAAATATACTTTTAGTGTTAAAAGTACTTGTGTACTTTAAAAATTTTTTTTTTAAAAAATTTACCCAAAAAATTTAGGAGAAATTTGATAATTATTTTCAGTTAAATAATATTTAGAATTAGGCAATTTCAAAACTTATTATTGTTTGTTTCTTGAATTAATTAACTGTTAACTAAATATGACAATAGAAGAGCAGTGGAATATTTCAATGTTTTATTTAAATTATAATTAATTCTAATATTAAGAAATTGAAAAATTAAGGAAAAAAAATTAAGAAATACTTTCTCGTTTTCTCCTCACCTATCTACCAGTTCATTATCTACCTGTGTGCATAATTTCACTTCATCACTTTAATTTCATTTCATCATTTTATCCTCTCTTTTTCTCATTCTATGTTTATTTAAAACTATCATTTCTTTCAATTGCACCTAAAATTTCCTATTCTTTTGTTATCTAATTTTGCTCCACTTAAACCGGAATTTCTTTTAAATACATACAATACATAGATGCATGCATACGTACGCATACATTCACGCAAAGCACGTTCATACACAATTTCATAAACATACAATTACTGTAGTAATAACATATCAACATGTGACATGCTGATAACTTCCATTGAGTGCTACCTGTTCCTTCTTCTTCTGGCCATTCGATTGTATTTTTCAAATTTCATTATCATTTCATTATACTACGTGAAGGCGAAATGGAAACGGAAATGACATATGACATTGTTGATAACTTTGATTTAGTGAAATTTGAAAAATACAATCATTTAGTGTTGTGCAACATTTTGAAAATTCATTTTTTAAAATTAAAATTACATTTTCAACATTTTTGAAAATTATAGTTCGTTCATTGAGAGAAGAAAGGTTAGTTTATTTGTTGCAAAACTCCTACGCTGTATCGTTATGATTGCAATTATTAAATGATTTCAATGAATGACTATTAATCATTGATCAAATACAAATGTCACCGTAGTGTGCCACATCAAACAATAAATGTAATATTAATTTTAAAATGATAATTTTAAATATTAAGTTATTTATTCTTTTCAACTAATATCATTCACTTTTATCCTTTAATAAATAATTTTTTTCACCTCAATAATTTTTTTTACCCAAAAAATTTTTTTCACCTAATTTTTTTCATCAAACTTTAATAAATTTTTTTTTCCCTTTAAATCTTCCTATACCTTTATTAATTCATTTTTTTTATGCTAATTGTTTGAAACTAACAAACTGCTAGAAAAAAAAAGGTGAAAAGAACATTCTTCTACTTTTTTTTTTAGCAAAATAATATTAATCGTTTAATTCAATTCAGCGAGCTAAATGAGCAAACAAATATTTTTCAAATACTTTTTCTTTTTTTAATATTTTACAAAATATTTTTAATAAAACAAGTTTTGAAAAAAAAATACTTCAAAAAATTTTCTTTTTCACCTCATTTCTGTTCATTGATCACCGAACAATTCCTTCTTCTCAAACAATTCGCTAGGTAAATCTAATTTTAGTGTGCAAGGTAAAGAACCAATCAATATATATATAATTATATTGCAGGTAAAAGATGACGTAGATGACGTATAAAAGCTACAATCAAAATTATAAAAATTATTGTAAAAATTTCATTTCAGTTACAATGCACGTCATGATATGCAAATAACTGCAATATATAGTTAAATGATTATAATATACAAATAATCATCATCATTATAGTTATAATGTATGAAATCCTAAATCATTATAATGAATTTCAAATATCATTATAGTTATAAGATATGTGTAGCATATGAAATCATATGCATATTTTCAATAATAATTATAATAATTACTATAATTTTCAAATTATTTAAGCAAAAACCCATACGATTAAAAAAGATGAAAGAAGTTAAAGTTAGCATTTAGCTTAAATTTTTTTTTAGAATAAACTTTAATCAATTTTTTTTATTTTAGCTAATTTATTTTGGAATAAAATTTGATGAATAATATTTGAGAAGGTTATAACGCACAAACGTTAGCATGAAAGTTCCACTAATTTATCAGATAATTCAAAAGCAATGGTCAGATGTTGTTAAACCGTCAAAAGTGATTTCGCAAATAATTTTATTCGACGTGAATAATTGAAATGATAGAGATTATTGCGTCAATAGCAAAAGAAAGATTACCTATAAGATATCCATAAATGGAAGCTAATTAAGTATAACTGCAAAATAAATTGAAAAAGTTAAAACAAAGAATTTTTTTTCCTCTTTCTCATTCTAATATAATATATAATTAAAAATGGAAGATATTTTTAGCTTAAAAAAAATCCTTAAAATCCTAAAATTATTATTACTTTATCGTTTAATCGAAAAAAGGAAAAAAAAAGTGAAGGAAAGGAAATTTAATGAATGTGTGCAAACAAATAGGATTAGCTTAGAAGGTAGCATAAGCCTCTAATGATAGTGTGAATTAATTGTTAGTCGTAAAAAAAAGACAGGTAATCTTACAGAGAAAAAGATGACATTCAAATTGAAAAAATAGTTATTGAAGAGGGTGAAAAAGTATTGCAGCGAAGACAGAGTAGAGAGATTTGACATAGGAAAAATTGCAACAATTTTCGTGCAAAAAAAAATTTGCATCAAAATATACCGCAAACAATTTAAATATTATTTAAATTTATCATTGTCAAATTTTATTTAATTCTATAATATAAGTTAATTTAGTAGCTAAATTAATTGCTAACTGATCAAATAAGCTAAAATATCATTTATATATTAGGAAGAAAGGAAGAATTAAAATGAAATAAATAAGTAAGCGCTATTTTGTTACTTTTAAATATTAGCATTTTAAAATGTTCAAGGAAAGATTGTATTTCGTTGACAGATGAAAGAAATAAAGAAAGGGTGAGAGTGACAGGAAAAAAACAAAAGAGACAAATTCCAGTTTTCAGTATGTCATTTGTGGCATCTTCATGATGACAAAAGAAATTAAAAAATAATGCTAAAGAAAGCTAATATCTATGATTATAATAGCTTACCTTTCACTCTCTATATATCTCTCTCTCTCTCTCTTTCTTGATTTCTTTTTACTGAATATAATTGAAATAGGAAATAAAGTAGTATGCAAAAACAAAACTACAAATGCTTTGAGTGGGAAATATGATAGCATCAATTAGCGGATAATTCTTATCACTTCAATCTATCTTACTGTATGCGTGATAAAGATTAGTAAATATGATAGTATCAGTTCTATCAGATAATCCTTATCACTTCATTTCACATTTATTCTGTGCGTAACGATTGTTTCATTTTTATTTACTATCAAAGTAAAACAGTAAGCATTTAGTTTTTTTTTTGAAATAAATTAAATAGTTATAATTATTATTTTTAAATAAACAATTACTTTTATTAAAATGAATAAATATAAATTAATAAAATAAATTGATGAATGCTATTTTTTGTTTTAATTAAATATATTTTAGTAAAATCAAAGGAGAGCTTTTCTTTTTTTTAAATTATTAAAAATAACAATTATATCTATTCAATTCATTTCACAAAGAAAACACTAAAATGCTTACTTTTATGGAAATAAAATTGCAAAATTAAGATTTAATACAAACACCATTTTTTGGACGAATATAATTATTGGAAAAAATTTCGGCTCTTTCATAATTTTTAATTTTCGCCAGAAATTATAATCGATTTTGATGATTGTTAAAGTTATATTATTATACTTTCTTTCTTTTTTTTTAATATTTATACGGTAAAAAAAACGATACTGTATGTGACATACACACACACACACACACACACACACACACACACTCACACACACATATATATAATCATTTTTATTATAATCGATAATAACAGTGAATATTACACTTTTATGATTTAATAAAAATACCTGTAAGTAAGGTGTTGTAAAAATTAACAACATAAATGGCACGGGTGGTTTAGATATAAATCTGATAGAAATTCAGTTTTATGTTTGGTCACATTTGAAGATTTGCATATGTCAATGGTGTAAATCAATAAATAAACTTTGACCTTCACATTGACAGATGCTTGTGTGAGGGAGAGGAGAAGAGGGTGAAGAAGAGAGAGAGAGAGAGGAAGAAGAGAGAGGAAGAAGAGAATCATCATTACCATCATCATTCACAGAAGGCAATTATCTATCGCCTTATTGATCTAGCGGATTCACATCAAATGCAGTAGTGATATGCTAAAATTATTGATGGATTTTTTTGAATTTACTTAATATCAATTAGAAATATTCATTAAAAAAACAGTAATTTAATTCGAAAAATTAATTCTTAGAAATTTAATTCAATATTTTTGAAAAGTTAGTGAAATATAAACATTGTTAATTAAGTTGCCAATTATAACTACCATTATTGCATAATGAAATGATTAAAATTATGAAATAATTTCTTCGAACTTATTTAATGATAAATTTCATTTCAAAATTTTAAACAATACATGACATTGTTTAAAATGGAAATGAAAAGATGAAAGATAAATGAACGAAATTGTCTTTACAATAAGTAATTGAAAAAATAACAACAATAACAAATAGATAGTAATTGTGAGGAAAAAAAATTTTTTAATTAAAAAAAAAATTAGTTCATTTTTATTAATTTCGTAAAAACACACACACACACACACAGAAGCGCATACACACGTATACATACGCAAAACAAATGTGTTCCGTAATCGCCTGAATAGATAAAAATCAGTTCAATTCTCTCTTTGTAAAAAAAAATACAAAAATTTCGAAAAAATTACTTCAATTTTTCGGTAAGAGAAAATGAAAAAGTTTTCTACAGCAAAAGTACCAGTTCCTTTTTTTTTATTTTTAAAATTAATCAGCCGAAGAAGAAGTCTAACAATTGAAGAAAATAACTTACGTACGTAATGCAAGCAAAATGATACTACTAAAATCACAATATAAAACTGTAGTAGTACAATAGTAATGATAGCGATTATGATAAATTGTCATAATAATCAAACTATCAATCATACGCTACAACAATTATTTATTGCTAATTAGGCATTGAAAAAAAAGGTTTTCGAAGAAAAAAAAATTAAAAAGTGAAATTTTAATCATTTAAAAGCAACAAATCATTCAATAACATTAAATAGAATTAATTCAAACACATATAAATATGTAATATTAATTTCAATTATTCCGCTTACATCTGATACGATTAAACTTATTTCATAAAAGTATTAAATTCTTCCAATTTGTAAAATATTTAAAAAATTTTTGAAATTAAAATGAAAATTTTAGTTGTGTGAGAGGGAAGGATTCCTTCGAATAGACTGAGACTGTAATTAATTAATTCTTTCAGCATTGCTTGTTGCATAAGCAAAGAGAATGAATGGAAAAACAAAGTAAGCTGTTGCGGTCAGAAAAAGTCAATTTTTCAAAATAGCAAGCACAACGCATTCAGTGGGATGAGTTGCTTTCCAGGAATTTCAAATAAGCCTAAGCAAACTTTTAGCAGAGTTTATCAAATGAATAAATGGAAAAGAAAAAAGTTTGCAAAAAAAGATTGAAATAAGAAATGCGAAAAGAGAGAGAGAAAGAGAAAAAAAAGGACAACAAAATGATTGTTTTTAATTTTTAATTTTTCTTTTTAAAATTTTAATTTTATTTTTATTACCTAATAATTTATTGAAAAAAAAATGATAACAAATTGAAAAGCATTATATTTTTTAGCAAATTTAATTTTTTCGTAGTTTATGCACACATATCCTGCAATTTTTGATTAGTAATACAATTTGATTGTAAATTACGAAATGGAAAAGTAATGAAATTAAAAGTTTCTCAACAATACCATTTAACTATAATATTTGTTTATTAAATTGCAAATGTGATATGATCTAAATTTTCATCTCTTTAACTTTCTGAAAGGAATCTTTCATTTGCATATCCAATATTAAAAATCAAAATTAAGTTTAAAAAAAAAGAACGGGAACGTCTCAGATCACTGTTAAATGATCCCAACAATAATAATGTAAGAAATAATCGAATATATTACTTGCTCATTTGAATATTTAAATGATCAATGTTTTTTAATAATAATAATCATCATTGCTGTCAATAATAATAATGATAATAATAATGATAATAATAATGATAATAATAATAATGATAATAATAATGATAGCAAATAATGATTAAATAATGATTATTATTTTAATAACAATAATAATAATAATAATAATAATAATAATAATAATAATAATAATAATAATAATAATAATAATAATAATTAATAGTAATAATAAAATTAATAATAATAATAATAGCAAATCAATAAGTAAATAAACAAATCACAATAATGGGAATAATATCGATACGATTGCTTTCAGTACTGTTATTAATTATCATTTTGCAAATTGAAAAAATGTTAGAAATAAATTAAAACAGCGATGAACAAAATGAGTAAAATTTCACGGTCACTGGAACGGTCGGTATTTTTGAAATTCATTTTACTGTACGTGAAAGCACATCATTGTTGTTTTGCACATAAAATGTATTTGTATTTTCTTCCATAAATTATCATTATTGTTATGTTTGTACGAATATCTGTATGATTACATTTCGAATTAACTTTCCTAATTATTTCCAAACTTTCAGGTTAATTTCAGGTAAATCGGCTTTCAGGTTAATTAAAAAATTATTAACACATTCGTCTCCTCTAAGTGCTTAAACATATCGATGCTAAAATTTAAACAATTCATCGTATCGGCACGATAATTTATTTGATAAACTGTAAAGTAAATTTGTAATTCTTTAACAAATGACTTTAAAATGTAAGTTAAACTTTTTTGTAGCGTAAAAAAGAGGAAAGCAGCGGGCTGATTTTTGAAATGAAAAGAAGAAAAGGGGCAATTAATAGAAAAATAATATATTTCGCAAAAATATCATTCCATAGTTCATGTGATGACACATATATCAATCAATTTATTTGATGAAACCAAATGTTTTCCAATTTTTAAATTATTTAAAAAAAAAATGAGAAAATTGTCTGGTAGAATAATGCAGCAAACATTTTGCAAGTATTTCATTACGCACCACACTTTCTTAATTCATTAAAAAAAAGAAAAGCATTTGCAAATAAAAGTGAAAAAAAAAAGTTTTTAAAGACAAGTTCAAATTCAATTTAAAATTAACAAAAGCTTGTAAATCATTACATTTGAGTTTTAATTAATATTTATTTAAGATGGCTTTTGATTTTAAATTATCTAAAGTTGAAAGATTTCATAATAATTAATCTTTTCAACATTTTCCATTGTAAATATTTTTTTTGTGAGTTTGTTTTTTGTTTTTTTTTCTTTAAAAAAAGAAATTATTTTCCACTAATTATTGTTTGAAATGAATGTGTTGAAAAGAAAAAAATAAAAATTTTTTTGTGACAAATATTTCTTATAAAATATAAAATAGGAAGGTTTACGTGGGAAAATTTAATCAAAATTTGGTACATTAACTATACAATTGTCGTGCCAATACGTGAACGGTGGAAAAATATCCTGTCGATTTTCCCATATTTTTCTTAATGGATTGTACTGCAAAATTATTACGGAGCAACGTGGATAGTAATGTATCAAACGTTGCACGTCACCCATTGTTCGTGGCCTATCACTTCGATTTGTCATTATCCTAAATTGTATTTATCAACAATAATAGTATTAGCAGAATTAGCATAAAATAATTAATACTTTCAATTATAATAAATTAACTATCAAATAAGCGTTGCATACAAAATAGTCAATACTTTGAAATTTAATGAAAATAAGCAATGTTAATAATTTTACTACAAATATAATTAATAGTACAAAGAAAGTAATAAAAGTTATTTGCTAATAAAAATTTCATGAGAGCAAGCAATACTTTTATTAGAATTCATTTTTCTTAAATTTTCCTTTTTCCTTAAATTCATTTTTTTTCCTTAAATTTCTTAAATTCATTTTTTCATTTAACTATTACTATTACTAACCTATTCCTATGTGTTCCATTTTATTGTTCACTTCTACTTGTATGATGCAAAATTACTTACAACTATTTAATAACGAATGATAATTCAAGAGACTCTAAGTTAGTACCATTTGAGTGTAGCACGAGAGAAGATGATAAGAAATGGTATAATTAGGTTGATGAATGAAATTATTAGCTAAAAATGATAAAATGCTTTTTTAGCACTAAGTGCTAAAACTATTTCACTTACAGAAATAATTAATTTCAGGAATATTTTTAAAAAAATAGAAAAAAAAAATGGGAAAACTGTCAACCTGTATAAGGCATCAAGCATTGCTGCATGTGATATGATCAGTATACCACCTTCTTGCCTTTTTCCAGACAAAATCCTATTTACCACTTTTTCCACCCTCTCTTGTATATCACCAGGTCTTCGTTCCTAAATTTATAAATGAATTTGTGAAAAATTTTTAGGAATTTTAGAATTTTAAGATAACAAAAAAAAAAATTTGCAACAAATAGTTGTCATAAAGTAACGATAATTAATTTGAATTAATATTATAATTCAATTTAATGATATATTTCTCATAAACATTAAATGATTGTCTTTTTTTTCTTTCTCTCTCTCCTCCTCTCTTCCCCCCCCCCCCTCTTCTTCCCATACCACAAGTCATTGACGATAGAACAATTTTTGAACAGGTAGAGAAAATTTGATTAATTAATTAATTAATTACACATTGAAGTAAAGATTTAAGATCGTTAACCGACAGAACCGGTACGTAATACTCGTCACAAATGTATCCATTTATTTGCAGGTCTTGTTCGTTGAGAAATTCTGGAACCTAAATGAGAAGCTATAAGTAATTTCAAATGAAGTAATCTTTTAATAAAAGTAATTTGTTGATAATTTCAAACTAATTACTTGTTAAATGCAACAACAATTAGAACCATATAATAATGAAATTATTGAGAGAAAAAAAAAGGACGTAGAAACCTTGCCAATGAAACTAAGCGGTTCGTAAAGAGCAGGTTCAATACGTAATCTAAGTGGTTCACGACAATTTAGTGTTGATGTAATAGCAATTGCTGTCTGTAATATTCTTCCTAACTTTAAAACATTATACTTTTACAAAAAGTAAATGCATAATTCAATTTTATCAATTTAATTATTTATATCAAAGTTTTTACGATCATCGAAGGAATTTAGAAATACTTTTTTTTTAAAAAAAAAATTTAATGTAAGTGAAACCTGTAAGCAATTTACTGTAAGTGAAACCTGTAAGCATCTAAGTGAAGGTGAGGTATAAATGGTATGAATATTGAAGCTTCGTTCGGATAACGAACGACCAACAAGTTCAGCACTAGCACGTCCAATTTGCGTTAACGGTGGATCATCAATGTAATTTTCAAAACCACCAGATCGTTTAACTGTTACTATTGCTTGATGTGTATCCATCTATAATGATGCATAACTTATACTCAATGAACTATCTACCTCTAAAAGAATAAAATTCAATTTCATTTTATTTAATTATCTACATAGATTGCAGATATTAGGTGATAAATAATAAACAATCTCTTTATGATCAAAACCTTTGCAAGTTTGTTGTGGTTCAGGAATGCACCGTTGTTACGTAAACCACCAAAGTCAGCAGGTTCACCATTTCTAATTAAAAAAATTTGCCTCGTTGTGTCTCTCTAAATTAACAGGTAAAAAAGCTCAAGCATTTGATATGAGCAAAAATTATGATGCACGACTGAAGCGCGTGTTTTTTGATTACGTAGTTGGCGTACATTACAACTGTCGTATAACCTTTGTTACATTTATAGGTTACGTAGTAGTGGTAGTAGTAGCAGTAGTAATGATATTAGTAATGAATAAGTAAGAAATTATTTTGCATATCATAAAACAACATTTACAAAAATTATGCACGACTGAAACGCGTGTTTTTTGATCACGTAGTTGGCGTACATTACAACTGTCGTATAACCTTTGTTACATTTATAGGTTACGTAGTAGTAGTAGTAGTAGTAGTAGTAGTAGTAGTAGTAGTAGTAGTAGTAGTAGTAGTAGTAGTAGTAGTAGTAGTAGTAGTAGTAGTAGTAGTAGTAGTAGTAGTAGTAGTAATGATATTAGTAATGAATAAGTAAGAAATTATTTTGCATTATCATAAAACAACATTTATATAAAATATAATAAGAAAAAATTTACAACAATGCTAATGTATGAAACAATAAAGGATAATAATATTTATATTTCACTCATACAATAAGTGAAAAATTAATTAAATATTCGCCGCATCCTATCCATTACAATTTATTTTAGCTATTATTACTATTTATTAGCTTTGCTAATATTTTTTGAATTTTTAATTAGAAATTGCTTTTAGTTAAAGTAATGATAAAAATTAACTTGTATAGTATGAAAATAAATAAAATCTGTTCAAGTACTTACCAAGCAATTTACAATTAATGAAATTCGATGAAGAGAAAAGTGAAAATGTAGTTAAGTTTCCTCTGTATGATGCAAAGATTAAAATAAGTAATTTTTTTTTTTAATTTAATAATTAAAAAAAATTTCATATGAATCTTTTTGTCTGTCGACAGACTATCGCGCACATCTCTACATGATCAATGTGAAGAAGAATTAAAATAATAAATAATTACTAAAATTATATCAGATATTTCTTTTTTTCTCTAACTCAGTCATAAATATCAATCTCAGTGTCCGATCTTGATCGATCTATGAAATGTGTACTACGTTGTACAAAGAAGTATGAATGGAAGAATTGATCGTTTAATTGTTACATTTTCGGTGCGTAAAAAAGAACTGTAGCATTGTTGGGAAATTTTCTCAACGTATCGGTAAGATAAAAGAATAGTGCAAAATATATGCATAATTAGTTATTGTTTCATTTAGCGATTGAGAAGTATAATCGAAATTGCGCATCTATCCAATTAGTACACGTAAGATAGCTAGTAAACAATAGCACATTGTGAATTAAGTAATCCTCGCCTAGAAGATGTAGTTGCTAATTAATTTTGCATTAATTAAATTTAAACAAATAACTAAATTTCAAATGTTAATGATAAATGATTGCTATAATTATCACTTTAAATCGACGAATTTTTAAAATAAGTTGGCAATAAAAGTTGTTGTTTTTGGAATTCATTTTGCTTTGTCATAAAAGTAAGCTAAAAGGCTTTTTATTTCTTTTTCTTTTTTTACTTCTTAAATAGCAAGTGAAGAACGTTTTCTGTTTTTTTCCTTGCTTTAGTACACTTGAAAATTTAAAAATTATTCTGAAATGATAAATTGCTAAGACAATATTTCTATAGGAATGTAAGAAAATTGAATAATTAATAGTAGTAGTAGTATTCAGTTAAAAATTTGAAATTATTTGCCAAGAAAGCTATTATCATCCAAAGTATAACAGTTGAACAATTGTTAGTCGAAGACATTCAATACTTAATAAAAATCATTTCAAAGGGAAAAAAAAATCAGTTTTAAAAATCACAACAATGAAAAACAGACATGCTATACACGCACATACATACACGTAACATAATACACGTAACATACACAAACGCAAGCACACTAAACACAATACGCACTTCTAACATTTCCTGCTGAAAAGCTCTAATATTTTCTTGCAACTGTCAACTTAGAAGAGATGAGAGAGAGAGAGAGAGAGGGACAAAATGCTTATAAAAATAAGCAAAGTGGAAAGGAAAATAAGAAGTGAAAGTGTGGAATTTAATTTCACTCTAACTGATGTGATGTATTGCGTGTGCATTCAGCAATTTCATTTCTAAATTTTTCTTTTGAAAGATTAACTAAAGAAATTTAGTGATTTTTTTTTTGTGAAAAGCAAAAATTATTTGCTTTATCTAAAATTTAGATTTATCAAATAAATTCATAAAACAAAAAGTGTGAAAAAAAAACAAACAAACAATTAGTCATAAATAGTCTAAGTGTAAAAAAAAAGAACGAAAAAATAAAGTGCGGAAGAAAAAACAAAGGAAAATAATTAGTTGTAATAGCGCAAAAAAAAATTTCCAATACTTTATCTTTTACAATCTTTTTCTATTATTTATTAATTAATTTATTTACTTCTTTCTTTATCTATTAATTTATTTATTGCATAATTTATTAACTTTGTTATTGCTATTATTAGTATTATTAACATTAGTGTCATTGTTATTATTATCATTATTATTATTATTATCATTATTACTGTTATCATTATTAATCATTATTATCAGTTAACAAGAAGGAAAAGCGAATAAGTAATACGATTTTTTATTTCACGTTCGTACAACAAATAGCATTAGCAGACACAATATGTGTTGATGTAATATGTGTTGATGCAATAATTTGATTTTTTAATATTTTTATTTTATAAATACATCATATTTTATATTTTTTATATTTCTAATATTTTATACTTTTATTTTATAAAGTCTAAGTTAAGCAAGCAAACTATTCAGCTAAAATTCATTAAAGTTAGTGCACGCAATAAAAAGTATTTATTTAAATATTTACATTCATTACTAATTCCTTGCATGGAAATGAAATATCAATTTGAATCAAAATATTTTAGTACAAAAATTTTGCTAAATGAATGAATAAATCATATGTGTTTATTTATTTCTTTAGTTTTTTTTCCCAAATAAAAAAGTAATTTAAAAAGAAAAAGGATTAATTTTTACACAGCTAAAATAAATAAGAGAGAGAGAGAGAGAGAGAGGAAAATGATGAGCAGAACTAATTTATCATTTAGCGTAAAATTAATTGCTAAATTAACACGTGAACCACTCAGAAATCATTCACACTGCAGTAAACTATTAGCATAGCTTACTTATGAGTAAGCTATGCTAATAGTTTAGAAAGTATCTACTCATTACTTATGAGTAAGTAGTATAAAACAATTTTTCCATAAATGTTTCTTTTATTAGCTCACTTACTTTATTCACTATGAAATATATTGTTAAGTCAATAATTATCGTATTGTACGAGTAAAATAATATTTGAAAATTTCATGAAAAGAAAGAAATATGCAATTTGTAGCATTGAATTAAAATGATACGGTAAAGTATGGAAGCGATGAGAAGCAATAAAATAGAATTAAATTTGCTAAACTACACTTCCAACTAAAATCGATGTAGAAGTGAAAAAGTGTAGATAGGCGCTTTACGTGAAATGCAATTTTTCCAAATATCATCTATTTGCATTTTGTTATTGTTTTCGTCAATAAATATTTAAAAATTTGCATTTGATCGATTGTAAACAGAATCTTACGTTCGTTATCTTTCATTCTTTTTGACTAAGCTGATCAGCTTTTAGAAATGATATCAGTTTGGATGTTGTCAGTACATATATATCATTTATCATTTCGAACGAACAATATACTTAGTTGTGAAGAAAGTAGAGAAAAATAGAGAATAGAAAAAAAAGTTTATCACACGTACGTGTCTTATTTTTCACTTGTCTACTGTTTTTTTTTTGTTACTGTTGATGCTCATAATATTTGAAAGAATTTTGTTGAAGTGCAGAATTCATTCGTTTATGCAATAACAAGGAATTTTGCTTCTTTTTTTTCACTTACATTACATTAAGTAGAAGATTTACGAAGTAATGAAATATCGACTTAGACTCTAGACAGGATGAAACAAGTACACTCTCAATAGGCCTTCCGATCGATGAGAATAACAGATCGCTTGCTAATGATTATTAAGAAAAAAAAAGTAATCAGGACAAAGATCTTAGTGGAAATATTCAATCTTTGGTAGTATTAGTGCTCGCTTGACAGATATTTCAGGATAATTTGAAATCTATCTGTCAATAATATCACTATGAAGTCTCGGGAATAAAAATGTATTTATAAGAGGATGCATCTTCACAATGAGAGAGGGAGAGAGGGAGAGCATGATAAGTTCTTCAATGGTCATTTGCTTAAATCTATGCTTCAGACATTTACATATGACATCAATAATTTCTATGTTTACTTCAAATGTCGCATAAAAAGACATTTATAATTTAAATTGTAAAATTAGTAATGCAAAATAAGCGTTATTTTTCTAAATAACCTCCTTAATTTTCCATACTCATTAAGAGATCTTAGGATGGAAAGTGCCTTAAGCATAGACTCTAATCATTCCAATCTAATTCTAATCATGCTAATATCCTAAAAATTATCTAAAACTAACATGATAGAGCAACGTTTTCACACAAACAGAATAATGAAAAGGAATGAAATAATAATGTGAGAGAGAGAGAGAGAGGGAAAGGGAGAAGTAGAATAGACGAATGCAGTGAAGCAAGAAGAGAAATAAGTAGATAGAATAAGATTAAAATGAAGCAATTGCTAAAGTATGTTCTAAAATCAAGCCTGACAGGCAAATTAATCGAACAGCTCTTCAGTGATATCACATTTCTTTCACTGACGTTTCCAAACACTGATATTACAAATTATTGATGATACTTCTCTTTTCAGATATGCTAACAGCATAATCATTTCATCATGCCAATTTTAAATATCGCGAACGTAAGTGTGAAAGAAGGCAATGAACGTAGGACTGACAGACAGACTGATCGTTGGATAATATAACTTTGAATAATTAGCTATAAAGGTAATGAACGTAGGACTTACAGACAGACCGATCGTTGGATAATATAACTTTGAATAATTAGCTATAAAGGTAATGAACGTAGGACTTACAGACAGACCGATCGTTGGATAATATAACTTTAAATAATCAGCTTTAAAGGCAATGAACGTGGGATTTACAGACAGAGTGATCGTTGGATAGTATAACTTTGAATAATCAGCTATAAATTCAAATGTATGAGGATATTATTTCATAGGCTCTATGCAGTAAATAGTATTTTGTAAATTATCAATGCATAGTTAGATACTTTCATTTAAATTTTTTTTGCTTATGTACAATGAATCGAATTTCGCTTTATTTATACATTGAGCTTAATAATTACTCTAACTGATTCATTTAACAATGTAAAATCTAAATTTTGATAAAATTTTAATAATTATATAAAATAAATGAGCATATTTTAATGAATCCTGCAATTCCATTTGTTCTTCACTCCCTTCTTGTCGCCATAAATCCAATGAATTTGGCTGTTGCACTTGTGCTTCCCAGACAGCTCTTTATTTTCTGCTGGAATCAAATTTTGACAAAATTTCACTCAATTTATTGTGTATGCTGCAAAAAAAAATCGATTGGAAATATTAATTTATCAATTTAATTCAAATATTATTGTTTCCAATTTCTAATTTCACATAATTTTTCCTTCTAAAAGAATATATGTCAATAATATAAATCATAAAAAGTTCAATTTTTTTTTTCCTCTCACTAATATCTGCTGAATTTTAATGTATGAAACAGCTAAAACAAAATGATATGAAATTTTGCAAAAGAAATTATTGCAGTTATTTTACATAAATTATATTTTAAAGTAAAAGAAAACAAGTAAGCCGAAATTATTAATTGTAAAGTATTAGACAACAGCTATTACTATCATTTTATTGGTTATGCATAAACTATAAATGACGGTAATTATGAAAGGTACGATATCCTTTGACAGTTCCTAATGGAACAAATAATAATTGAACGATTCCTTTGAAATTTTCATCCACAAATTTTCACACAACAAGGAACATTTCCCGTCACAAATAAAAGATTGCCAATCGTTTTTTAAAATTTCATTTCATTAAAAGAAATTTTAGAATTTTACGATAAAAACATAAATCAGTACTTTTCCTGAAATTGTAATTATCCCTTTTCAATACGTTTACGGCTCCAATAATATAAGCTATTTGCTTGCTATTTTCCTTTATTGCACTAACAATCTTTTGGTGTTTAAAAGTAATATATTTCAAAATAAATTTCAACGTATTAGTAAATTTGAATGGTTTTTAGAATTGCCAAAATTCTCTACCACTTGCAAATCAAACGTTCATATTAAATTAAATTTATTAAATGTTAGAAAATATATAACACTTAAATAATCAATTTTCAATTTACGGCATTAATTGATAATTTTATAAAGCGTAAACGGAACAAATAAAGTTATTAGATTTACAAGCACTGCGTGGGAGTAAGGAGCAAATAGAATTACGAAATTCATTAACTAAAAGAGCGTGTAAACATGTAGCGATTAATTAACATAAATCATTTTCGAAACAAAAATATACATATATGGTTGAAAAAATTTAGCAGAACAAAGTATATGGCATAAAAAGTAATTTCAATTTTTTACCAAAATTAAATTCTTAAAATTTCTATATAAAAATCAGTTTGGAAGATCGTAGAAAGGATAAAAGCGAGGAATCCGAGTAAATTTCATTATTAATTTCTGATTGAAAAAAGAAAAAACATTGCTTGAGGACTTTAGATGATATCATTTCATCTCATTTTTAGCTCAATCAAATACCATTGCAAATTCATTAAGCAAAATTTCAAATTTCTATCAACCACTCAACTCTCAACAATAATACTAAAAATTTTTTCAAAAATAATGTTTCATACTTCCCTGTATTACAGGATATGGTTTAATACAGACTTTATTTTTAAACTGTCCTATTTTCAAATTTATGAAATTATAGAAGTGATGTTTTAGGACGTCATGTGATTGTCTACTGTAAATGAAATGAAATGTTGGCAACATTGAGTAAGTAAAAATAAAATAACAATTTATGAAAATATTTGACGGAATATCAGCATTTTCACCAAACATTTTAATTGAAAACGATGGCAGGTAGTAAAAAATAATGTTTGCAATTTCCAATGTACCACAACTCCATACAGCCTGAATTAGCACCGACCATTCATAGTGATAAATTTTTAGTTCGTTCTTTTTATATCCGAGATACATGATAATTTCTAAATATACTTTTTTTTTTAATTTAGCATTTGAAATAAGTAGAAAATGGTGAGTGATGAATTTAAAACAAATTTTAAACAAATTTCATAGGAATTTGTTGATACCATAAAATATTTAACAGTTATTATTTAGTAGTTTTAGCAAAACAGAAACAATTTGTGTACAAACTTTGACGTTTACGACGTATGCTGTAAAATATTGCGACATAAATCGCAAACATTAGACCGGGCACAAGTGATGCCCAGAAAAAACGTATCCTAAATGAAACAATAAGTCATTAATTACAGTAAAATAAAAATTTTTGCTTAACATGAAACATATGGATCAATTAACACTTTGAAGTGATAAATGTACAAAGTTGTAAAAACTCGTTGATTTCAATTTTAGTATTAAATTAATAGAAAATTGATAAGATCCACCAACCAACCTCCACCAAATTCTTTTTGCTCCATCTGACTTTTCACAGTCGCCTTCCCAACTCAATTTTGGAACATAAAATTCTGTTGTACAATAATGAAAATCGGCGATCGCAAGTGCTCAAAAAGCGCTAATGTAAGTAATGCTATTGATAATTTTGTTAAAAGTCATATGTCAAGAAATTAAAATTAATTTATAATAAATGTATCTTAATGAAAAAAAAATTAATAATAATTCGTGTAATTTGTTGCATAATTTAATTTAATTTAAAATGTAACTTACGTGTAATTTATTGTAAATTTAATGAAGATTGCAATATCTGATGTAATAAATAATTAGATAGCTAATTCTCATTCCTTTCTTAATTACCATACTTTCACGGTTATTGTTATCACTATTATTATTATTATTATCATTATTATTATTGTTATTATTATTGTTATTATTATTATTATTATTATTAATTATTATTATTATCGAAAAGCGCTTCTTTACATGTGAAACATTTCGAAATCTCATGTGCAATTATATTTCAAAGTAATTGCTGTGATTAGATCTCCCTTTATACTTAGACTTTTCTTTTTTACGTTCACATACCTGTTCTTACATCTAATGAAATTTTATAAAAATGCATATTGTAAATCAGTCTTATTTTTATATATAGAGTTATTTGTAAGTCAAAAAACGTTACTTTCTTTAACTTTAACCTTAGCCTACTATACTCACTAATTTCCAAATCAACAAAATTAAGGAAAATCCTCAAAATGATCGATTGATAATTCATTTATTACTGATAAATGTTAAAGATACGACAGATTACTGATAATTCACTCTCAGCCTATCATCCTATAAACATCTCCTCTAAAGAAGAAAATCTTCAGCTCTGTTAGGTCAAATCGCTTTTAAAAGCAACAATCATTACAATTTTAAAATATATAAAACGGTGACTAAACAAGATGGAAATTGAGAAAATTATGAAATTTAAACAAAAATGAAATACTAAATTAATGGTCATCATCACTGCTGAAGAACAATAGCATAACTAAATAGTATTTAAAGCTAAAAAGTGTCATTCAGGAAACCCTATTTGGATGAATAATCAACTCATCTAAAACATAATTTTAAATATAACAAAGTTTTTTTTTTTGAAAGAAGTCATTCATTACTCGCGAGAGATGTTCAGAGAGATTTACAGGGAGATTTACCTGAAACTAATAACCACACAAAAATAATTTGAGTGTACAACTTTCCTGATTTGAAGAAATGATTGTATTGTGGTACAATCAACACCACAAAGCGATTCACTGTTAGGAGAAATGAAAAATGTAGGATAGAAAAGAACGAAAATGTTGCAAAAGTTGAAAGTAAACGATTTAGGCTCGTTGCTTCTCTCACTGAAAAAAAAAATAAACAAATTAGCTATGCAAAGAAAAACTTTGCACCATTTATGTCTAAAAATATTTTCACTTTACAAAATTTTGAGAAAAAAATTTTGCTCTGCAACATTCTTGAGCGTATGTGTCAAAATTTTACATTATTAATTTTAATTAAAAGTAAATTTGCTATTGGATGATATTTGATGCAATTTTTTGTGTTTAAAACAAAAAAAAATCAAACTTACCATCTTCTCCAATAAGGCAAAAAAGTTTTAGTTTTTTCTTTTTTTTTTATTCTTAGAGAATTAACAGAGATTACTGTAAGTGTTTTTGCAATTAAAATTAAAAATCAAACAAGTCTCTTTGCAACTACTTCAATATCATCAAGCAAGAAAGGAATCTTTCAAAAATCAATTTTACATTATTAATTTTAATTAAAAGTAAATTTGCTATTGGATGATATTTGATGCAATTTTTTGTGTTTAAAACAAAAAAAATCAAACTTACCATCTTGAAATAACCTACCGTATGAATGGTGTTCAATTCTTAATGTTTCAGGTAGCACAATAAATATGTGTGGAATAAGAGCCATGAAATTACAAATGATCAATTGTACTGTAATGAGAATGAATTCGTGATTGTAATGATTATCCGGTTTGCGACGGAATAATACAGTAACCATCAGTATGTTACTGATAATACCATACAGTACGAAAATTGTAAAAAGAGTAAGTGCCACATATTTTATGGTCGTATAATACTCGCTCCTCTTTCCATCTGTGATTTCTGTTTTCTCCCAGGTTGCAGGTAATATAGTAAATAATACAATAATATACCAAAAATGAGTCCACATTTATCGAATAATCGTTGTTTCTGTCAAAAAATTTTACGTAAAAATTATTAAAATTACTTTACGTAAGAATTATTAAAATTATTAAAATTACGAATAATACACATTTATAGTAATTAAATATGCTATTTTTTTTATTGATATATTTTTATTGATAATTAAATATGATATTAATATGATTAAATTAATAAATAATAGATTAATAAATTAAATTAATAAATTAATTGAAAATTAATTAATAAATTAATTAATTAAATTAATTAAATATGATTAAATATGAAATTGATAATTAAAATATAAATATTTTTATTGATAATTAAAATTACTCAAAAAATAAATATTTCAAAATTTCGTAAGAATTATCTAAATTACTGTAAATTATAAGTTTAAATTTAAAATTTTGTAAATATGATGAATAATAGAAGAAGTATATTATTCGTCAACATGAAATTATGAATTTCAAAATGATGAAAAAACCGCTAATGAGGAAGCAACCTTATTCTAAGTAGAAATAGAAACAATTGGAAATTTTAATGATAGAATTAAATATACTATTTTCTTTCGTTGCAAATTACGCATTTACCTCAATACTTAGCTAATTTAGTTACTATGGCAATTTCTTTTCTGTAATACAAATCTCTAAAAAGCTATCAATTATGGCGCAAAAAGTAAAATAAATTGAAAATACTTAGAAAAATATTCGTTCAATTATTCTATTATGATATGACATAATAATTATTCATTCTATTGTGTCATATCAGTATTGCACGTTCTGAAAATTAATAGGAGTGACGTCTATTGAGCATAAGCTGTTGAGCGTAGCTATGCAAATAATTTTCTGTAAAGTTTTTATCACTAACACAAAACTTTGAGTTTTTTTTTTCTAATTTAAATTATAAATTTAAATGAGTCATCGCTTTTCTAAAACTCTTCTAATACATTTTATTTAGCACAAGTAATGCATATATACTACTACTACTACTACTATTAAATATAATTACTAATAGAGTAATTTTTTCTATTCATCTTGACAAGTTGTTTAATTTTTACTAAAAACAAAACTCTCAGTACGTTGCTACATATCTATGAAAAATTACTATATGAAAAATTTACTTTCGTCTCTTATATTTAAATCTTTCAAAAAAATAAATGAACTGATTATTTTACAAAAAAAAAAAATTACTTACTGATCCAGAATTATAGCAAAATTAAACTAAACAAGTTGAGCTAAACAAACAAATGACGAATTATAACAAAGTAATAAAAAAAATAATAAAATAGCAAAATAATTTTAAAATAAACAATTTAATACACAAATTAAAACCTTTGTGTACACGTAATTAAGATAATCAAGACAAAAAAAAATCAAGTAAATCAAGACACGTAATCAAGACAAGTAATCGTATCCCTCTTTATGCTGTAGTTTAGGAGGGCAATGTCAAAGTTGCAGAACCACAGGAGAAAAGTACGATAGAAGCGTTAATAGTAATACTAACTCTTAATATCATTAATAGGTCAAATAAGTAAAGAAAAAAACAACAAGTGAACAGTACCCAAATAGGAAAAGATTTTAAACAAATCAATCAATTAATAGTAATACCAACTCTTAATATTTAATTTAAATAATTTTTTTTTTGTTGGTAATGACGAAACCCTCACAAGAATTATTGAACGATGAAGGCTTTGCGGAATGATGCCATTGCAATATTAATGATCCAAGTGCAATCCGTCAAAAAAAAAGAAGAAAATTAAAAAGCATCTTTGGTGACAAATATTCGAAAATTTCCTCATTCTATTTAGCGTCAACAAACATTCCATCACTGTGTGATTAAAAGTACTTGTAAAAAGTTACAATGCTATAATAGCAGTTCATTTCCTTTTTTGCTCATTTCATTATTTGTAAAATTGAATAACAATTAATATTTATCATAATAATTAATATATCATAATATATAATTAATATTTATTTATCATAGTGCTTTAAAAGTGCTCAAATTTTGAAATTAATTCAAAATGATCGACAAATTTATCATATTTTGCTAGATTATGTGATGATAAAAAATTTGTCGAATTTTTCTACTGTTATTAAAAAAATATTTAGATTTGAACAAAGCCAAACCACACATAGCCTACCTAGTACATACCTTTATTAATTAATGAAAAAGATTTTTTTTAAAATATAAAACTATGTAATTGAAAATGATTCTATGGAAATTTTAAATTTATTGCTTTAAAATAATGCAAAAATTTAGGAGAAACTGATTTTTTTTTCAGAACTATCAGATTGAATTGTGAAATATATGCAAAGTTGAATAATTTAAAAAATCAGTTAACAGCAATTAATGAAGTCATTCCAAACAATGAAGCTAGCAGAAATAATAATTGAACTTTTATCGATAATAGAAATTCCCTTTTCATTAAATCTATCCATTAATACCTATCAATTTAATAATTAGAAATTTTCATTATTCAATTTAATTGTGTTTGTATATAGCAAAATTTTTAGCGTAAATCTCTAAATTACTCAAAAAAAATAAAGCAAATATATTGGTACTATTAACTAGAAATTATCGGCGAATAAATCGTATAAAATATTATTAATTTTATTTTACATATTGTTGGAAAATTTATTTAAATCGAAAAAGCGGGATAATAATAAGCAGTAGAATACGATTGATAAAAACGTGATTAAGATTTCTAAGTATTTGATTATTACATTGAAAAATTAGTTTAAAACAGAAGAGAAAGATGATAATACTTCTATTCTGCTTTAAATTAATGTGATTGATAAAAAGGTGTGCAAAAATCTCTAGCAATTTTTTTGCAGGTAAATGTTAAAACAATTATGCTTGTAGAATTATTAATTAATTAACATAATAAAGATTTCAAAATTAAAAATTTTTATAATCATACACGAATTATTTAGTGCCGCATAGATTGAAGATTCTTTCAACTTCATCAAATGTTTTAAAAAAACATGATTTGAAGAATTAAAAATTATTTCAAGCATTTCCATCCATTTCTTCCTCCTTTTTCTCTTCCAATCGAATGCTACAGTATGTTTAATGAAATGTTACAGTATGTTTAGTGAAAATTAGAAAATACGGTAGTGCAATATTTTCACAGTGTGGAAAATTGAACACTTAATGTAATGAGAACACGTTAATATAATTGTTTTTTTTTTCAGAAAGCACAAATGTCACAATAACGTTGCGAGAAGGAAGTGAGAAATAAGTGGAATCACGTGATTTGTCTTTATCGAATAAAAATTATATTTTGAATATTCAAATAAATACTTGATTGTTAGGAGCGTAAATCCAGTATATATACAAATATAGTAAATCTTGGCAAATATTTTTTAAAAATATCACTATAATGTTACATTGGAAATGGGTAATAGCCATGTTGCATTTCCATATACGAATTACTATTAAAAGTACTACACGTTGAACGACAACAGCAAATGATTCCGTCAACAAGTGGAATGGATGAATTCGAAGCGTTCTCGATTACAGCACTACAACGTTTTCGTTTATTACTCGTAATCCACGCGTAATTATAACAGGTGTATAGTAACCGCATTTCTGGCATCTTTGATACTATCTTTGGAATTTTGTCGATACATCCTCTCTGTAAAATAAATTATTCAAGAAATATCAATGTTTTGCAACAATCACATTTTTGTTGCATTTTATTATTTTATTACTTTTCAAGAGGTACTGTAAGATGTATGATAAGTGTACAGTAATTAGCTAATTCGAAATAATTTAAAATTTATTTACCATTCGAATACCATGAACAGAACGAAAATCGAAACATCCTTTGCGTGATTTACACCTAACACGATTACTGTGATCATTAACATGACATAATGATCTATCTTTTGGAATATACTTTGCGCTTTCTTCTCTAATAATTAGTGGTAACAATTGATCACGAATATTCATAGGTCCTGATATAGCAAAATATTTTGATTAATTTTTCATAAATTTAATTGTATATAACAATTATATTAAAAAAAGACAAAACCTTTTCTTTTTTACCACATTCTTCAAATATTCTATGTAATACTTATTCAAATTATATTTATTTTAAAACGTAAATTAAATCAATTTGTAATAGTGAATTTTTAGAAAGAAAGACCTGAAATGGCGATCAGACAAATTATTACTTTAAACGAACTATTATAAGTACTAAATCATATATAGATAGATAGATACTATTAGTACGATTGAAAAATTTTTAAAAATAAAACCATTGCATGGGTTAAAATTCTCTCGTTGAAAACACGTAAATAGATAGCGTATGGTAGAACGATTGGTATTCGGTTGATTAACTTTAAAAGTCATTATTCGACGTATTCTTCCAACAATTCCAATTGTATTGTATAAATAATCAACAATTTCATCAAATGGTCCACTACGATGTTCAATGCCACGTTTGTATGGATTAATTGCTAGCATATCATAGCATAATGGATAATTTTTTACTTCCTACAAAAAAAAACAAATTAATATTATCATTGTATTATCACTTTTAATGCTATCATTATTTATTATTACTATTGTTACTATTGTCGTTTATTATTACTATTATTTTTTATTATTGTTTATTATTATTACTTATTATTATTTATTATTATTATTTATTATCATTTGTTATTATTACTTATTATTATTTATTGTTATTTATTGTTATTCATTATTATTTATCATCATTATTTATTTATTATTATTATCACTATTATATATAACAATAAATAATAATGAGTAATAATGATAATAACTAATAATAATTATTTATATGCAATAAATTAGTCAAAAATTGAATAATATCAAGCAATACAATTTAGCATACCATTTTTATATATGTTGCTGGACCTATGAAACCAAAATTATATTTGTCATCCGAGAGATTTTTCAAATTTTCGTGTGTTCTGAAGCACGTCGGGACTGTTATTTTTGATCCTTCTTCACGTACGATTTTTTCAAAGTTATAATCACATGGCTACAATTATATCAAATTATTTTGAATATTATTTGCATGATTTTTACTTTTTTTTTTAAATTTTTTTTCGATTAGACACTTCTATTACAGCGCAATAATAATAACACTTTTATGCTGTCTCAGAATGCAAATTCAAATTAAATATATTTGAATGAGAGAAGTTTTAAATTGGTATATTTATTTAGTTGCATACTTTTGAAATGCCACAATTATTTGTTGCCTAAATTTAGTTCAAAATATAAATTATAAAACTGATAATTCATCGTATCACATACGTCATGTAGAAGTGGACTTTGAAAACATGAACACTGAATAACATTAGTGAGAACTGGTAAATATACTTTACAAAATGGATCAAGAATTGGTAGAAATATTTTGCGCGTACAACCATGTTGAACAGTCATATCGTAATTTTTCCTAAAATAACATTTTACCTAATTAATAAATTTAATATAAAAATTTTTTTTTTCTAAATTTTAAAATTTATTTTATAATCTTTTCTTAATAAATGTAAAATTTGTCGCTGCTACTATTTACGATCATAGAAAAAAGCGAAATTTTAAAAAACAAAAAAAATGGAAATAATTAAAAATTCTTATATCCTACCCTGCTAGGTGTAATTTTTTTGCTTTATCAAAGAGTTTTTTTAAAGCTAAATTTTCTGGTGCATAAAATGAGTAGTCTTCAATGAGCATTACTTCATCGTATGTATCGAAGAGAAAGAAACGACTGCATTTAATATAAGTATCATTGAAGCGATAATTGAAATAAATCATTAAATAAGAATGTGATTGACTCATGCATGGAAAATTATGCCTGTAAACCTTTTTTCTTTTTTTTAGTAAATATTTTTCAATTTTTTTAAGCAAAAATTTTTACAACAAATTTTATTTATTAATTTCAAAATTTTTTAAATGAATGTTTAGGTGTAATTTTATTGAATGTATTGATTGTGCTATCATTTAATGAAAAATATTTTTGTTTTGAAGTGTTGTAATATGATACAATGTTTGAAATAACATTATTTTTTTCTTAAAAAAAATAAAATTAAGTTTTATAAAATTAAGAATTGTAGTGATTTTTTTTTTACAATTAGCAAATACTATATTGTTAACAAAAAATTCAATATGTTAACTTTTGATTAGCTAGGCAGATGATATTTTAAAGTATTTAACTGTTAAAAAAAATCACTATTTACTATAAATTTTTTTTCTGTTGTTTATTCATAATAAAATTTAATTTTAATAAACTTACGTAGTACCAGTAAGTTTTTCAGTTACTTCAAAGTATTTATTTCCTAAATGATTGCACAAATCATCCGTATCACAGCAGCATTTGAATCTAGCAATTTCATAATCTTTTGAAATTAAATTTTGCAAGCAATTTGGTGCTTCAATTTTGCATCCTTCTCGCTTACACATTTCCTTTGTATCACTTCCATAACTCATTTCTAATCTTTAACAATATTTTTTACTACGTAACAAACAAACTGAAGTGATATTTTAGTGACAATTAAATAGCTAAACGATAATTAAATAAATGATATTAATAATAACAATAACAAAGAGGACAATTTAATAATAATTGACGTAAAGTAAATGATACTTTAATGATAATAATGCTTTGTCATTCTATGGTACTAATAAATTTGATGTATTTTCACATAAAAATTACGCTAACATTTAAGGTTCAAAATTCATCCATCACTTGAAATGATAATTAAAATAAATGAAACTAACGATGTTGGTGGTTTTCGATCAGTTTGCATAAATTGCAACGAAGCTGTAAAGTAGCAAAATTTTTGTGGTTCTCCTAGTACTTTACGTTTTCCAATTTTCATTTTAAATTCATCGTTGTTCCAATTACCAATCGTTACATTATAAGTGCCAAATGCACAAAGATGTAAAGGTATATTGTTTTTTGACGGTGTCACATTACCTGTGAACTCGTTAACTGTAATGAGAAAAGTAAGAAGTAAAAGTAATATTCAATTGTAAAAATTTTTTTTTTCTCATCGATTCAAGTATTTCACGTAAAATACTTTTTCCTACATTTATTAGTAAAAAAAAATAATTTATTTTAATAATTTCATCATTTTAATTATTATTGTTATTGCTAATTTATTACTTACCTGTTGGCCTACTATAGACAAATTTACGATAGGTCCATGGCCTACCCAATACTTTCTCAAATAGATCAGTTCGAATATCATATACGATAGTTTCTTGAAATGATCGTATGCTAGGATCATTCAGCCAACTTTCCGCATTTTTACTCGCATATGAAAGTAATTTTTCATCGCTCGTATAAGTACAAAGTTCAAAATTCTTATCGCAACAGCAATAAAAGAAAAATTCCAACGGTGATAGATAATATATGCATTCTGATTTTGGACATATTTTTGAAAAATTCATCGAAATAACATCCGCTAATGATTTCTTAAATTAATTATTAATAATTAAAAAATAAATAGTAAATTTTTTTGCAAAAAATTTAATAGTAAAAATTTTAATGAATGTAACTATTTTTTGTTTCAAATATTTTCCAATTATATAATTTAATTATTAAGCAAAGTTTAATTAATTTGCACAAAAATTTTTCATTCATTTGAAAAACACACACATTTATTCGTTGAGTGGATTGTGTTAAGTGATCAAATTTTGACACCAACAATGGTCCCATGTAAACTTTTGTTGCTGAACAGGAATCCAACAGGAAAACACACCGATCAACACCGGCTACTTTCATCCAAAAATATTTAAAGAAAATTTTAACCTTTTTAACCTTTTTTTAACCTAATTTTTAACCTTTTTTTTGTGTACTATTTCTTATTTGCAAATAATTTGCAGAGAAAAAATATCAAATAAAAAAATTAGGAAAAGATGGAAGAGGAGAGTTTAAGAAATTAGCACTATTTTTTTCTAATGTTTGTTTTTTTTTCTTTTTAATAATATAATAAACGCACTTATTACTATCACTACTATTATTAGTCATTAATGCTAATTTGACAAACTTTTAACATAAAAATTAAATTCATAAAAATTGTACGAAAATTTTCATATATTAATTTTAATATGAAAAAAGAAAAAGGAATGGAAATGAATTACATACTGCAAGTGCGCCATCTTCCAACATGCAGTATGGAAGTGATTCATTAGAAATATATGCGCCATTGTTTGGTTTTGGTAAATTTCTCAATAATAAATTAGCAATAAAATTAGCAATTTCTTCATTGGTCATATTCTAATAAAAACTTCAACTTATTAATAATATTAATTTTTAAAAATAATATTAGCAAAGTTAGTAAAATTTAATTTTACTAAATGTGAAAAAATAAACTAAAACTAAAAAAAAATAAAAAATAAGAAAAAAAAACGAATTAAGTAATATAATATTTCAAATGTAAAAAGAAACAAACATTGGTGTGTGAGCAATCCTTACAACAGTAGTAGAAGATATCAAGCAAATGTTTCACTTGCATTCTGTGATCATCGCTGCACATTGTTTTTAGTTTAATCATTTGAAATTTTTAAATTTAAATTCAAACATTATTGTTACAATTAGTCGTTTGTATGGCACAAAGATTTTATTGAAAATTATTAATTTTTTTTTCTTTATTAATTTATAATTTACTTTTTTATTCATAATATTTCTAAAATTTAATTTAATTTGAGTATATTGTTTGCAAAACGTACATATATGTTCGCTCCGATAAATTGACGTAATATGTAAATCCATAAGTATAAGTTGTAGTTTTCATACAATTTTCAATCACTGCTCTATTAGTAGTATCAAACTCACGTCCTAACTTCCAATAATTATCCATAATACGTATAAAATAGTAGCAAAAATGAAAGCCCTTAAAAATAGATTAAAAAATAAAATTAATTTTCTAGTTTTAACCACACACATACACACACACACACACACACACACACACACTTACAGTTGATATTGTAAATATTTAAATTTTGATTGGAAATTAAACGTTTGAAACCTCTGGTGGATCTTTACAAAGAATGGATCGTTTTATACGTGGGTATGAGCCGAGTAACATTTCCTGTAGTGAATTGTAACATTTTTCTGGAAAAAAAAGACAATAATTCTAAGATATCCACTTTTTCCACTAAAAATTAAAAATTATTTTTAAAAAATTAAAAACTTTTCCACTAAAAATTAAAAAAACCTGCTAAAAATTATTTTCTGTTTTAAGTTAAAATGCGATATTTTATCATTTCGATCGAACATTATTTTCATATGAATGAAATGTTCACTTATAACTTTGTCGTTTTTTTTTGTACAATTAAAATTATCTTTTGTAGCTAATTAATTCTTACATACTACTCAGTATATTTTGACTAATATTCATTTCTGTATTTATTTCAGTATTTAAGTATTAAATTTATACCATCGTTGCAAACTGTGTTATTTATGTCAAGCGTTGTAACAACGCTTAATGCATATAGCAAAAAAAGATTTAACTGAGTGAGCAATCGAGACATTTAATGAGAAGCATTTGATTACAGAAGCATTTAACTTCATTTTTATAGTCGTCAATTCTACTTTGTTTTGTATAATTTAGTATTAAATATGCTAATTAAGTAATTTTAATAGTTTGAAATATTTTACGAGCATTTTACTAACTCAATTTTTGCAAATTTGTTGTAAATTTGTCATGAGAATTTTCTTTTTTCTTTAAGGAATAATTTTGTAAAAATTTAAAGTAATAAGCTTTTTGCATTAATAATTTAATTATCGCATGAAAAGAGTGTTAGTTCGTTCTTATTAGTAAAATTAATTGGAAAATTAATAATAAAATTTTAAAAAAAAATTAAAAATTCTTGTTGTTCCAATGCAATTACGAGAAGCTGTTAAGAGTTCCTTCTCTTTCTTTTTTGCAGTTATCTTTTCTGATAAAATGTATGCGAGATAGATATAATGAAATAACAACATTTCATGCAAATCAATAATTGCAATAAATTATTAACGAAAAATATGATCATTGATCAAATAATTTAATTCAAATCTAACTAATCTAAATGCTTGTGATTGGACAAATGCATTGGAAAAGTGTAAATTTGTATTCAATATTAATGAAAACTTTTCAGTTAAAAAAAAAAAATAAATTTAACGATAGCGCTTCACTTAGCTACATTTGCATATTTATGCAACGGCAGCACTGCAACGCTAAGCTATTTATCTATTCTCATTATTACTCACACTGTTATTAGTGTCTATCGATCAGTTGCTATTTCGTTAGCTTTAGAGTTAGTTAGCCTAAAATTATTTGTGCAACAAACTGCTACCCTCTCTCTCATCGTTTCAAATATGTATTTCTGAGCTTTTGCTTGATAATATAAGCGGTACTGCTATTATCTATTTCAGTTAACATTTTCCGATAAACAACCGGAAATAGAAATAGGAAAGAGAAAGAGGAAATACATTTGCTAGTATGTTTCGCTCAAGCAGAGAACAAAATTTGAATGATGCAAAAATTATTGTTGGACAAGATGAAACTGATAAGGTTAGCATTCTTATATTTAATATATCAGAAATTAATTAATTAATTAATGTTGTTGAGGAATAATGAATTCGAAATTTTTGTATGATAATTTTTGATTGAAATAGATTTAATCGATCATCAATTTAAAACTTCTCAAAATTTTTTATTCATTGAATGCAATTAATTTAATTAAATTTTTTCCTCTTTTTTTTTTTATTTTTATACGTCAATTTTGATTTCATCTTTTTTTTGATTAAATGTCTGTTTGTTATCGTTCGCTTTTTTTTCCTTTTTCTGACGAAAAACAGAAATTATTGAAAAATTTTTTTCTTTCATGTTGTGAATTTGGGGAATTTCTTTTTGAATACCCGAATATATCCAAAGATTAGTATGAATAATTAGTTTATTAAAGAAGAGGTATCGTTTACAGCAGTGAATAAATACTGTCTAAATTAATTAGATTATCAGCAGTGTTGGAATGCTGCTTGTGTACAACGATGTATGATAAGGATTTTATTGCAATTTAGGAAGTGTGAAGTGGACTGGAAGTTCTTGATTATTGACCGCTGTTGTCGACTGTCGTTGATCGTTAGTTCCTGCTATACCGCTGTACTGCTATGACTCTTTCCTTTTATCGTTCCTCCATCGGTCAAAGGGTCCGTGTATATATGTATAGGTGCAAGTGCAGGAGTGGCCTACTTAATTATCCGTAATTTTAGAGTTTGAATGGAAGTAAATGAGAGGTCAAGAAGAGCTAATAGTCAGTGAAAATTGAGGTTAAAGCGGCATCCTGAAACGAGAATGTATATAATAAATAATGTGTCAAAGGTTATAAGTACTGTTATGTTAGCGGTGATCAAGTTACAAAGGGGTTAATTGTTATTGTATGATATCAGGCTTGAACATAGCAAAGGTCTAAACAGTTGTAAACCCATCCGCTTGCTAATGAAGTAACAAATGACTTACAGATCTGTCTAATTTGTGTTGACCTTATTTCGAGTTTTCAACACTCTGTATGTTATCAAAAATTTCGAGTACTAAATCTCAAAAATTTTACATCGAAATCGTCTAATTCAATTCTAAATGCTTCGTGATACACGAATGATTCATCGTAGTACCATCCAAATAAATTGCTATAATTATAACTATGGATGTAATTTTTGTCATTGTCGTAATCATTACTCATAGAGTATAATTATTATCAAATTGTTCAAATTATGATTATGATAAAGTTAACTGTTATCTTAGTCGTAACTTATAAGATAATAATTACTATCACTATTAAAATTTTAGTCCATTAGCATTTCTGCTGTTGCTATTTCAGTTGTTATCACCATTTTTACTGATAAGGTCATTTTCAGTCATTCAGCATCCATATACGCTGCATCAACTTATCATTGATGTATTAATGATATAGATGCCTTGATTATCAGCTATCCATATCATATCATTATTGTATCAAGATTTATCACTTATATTGTTTCTCTTAGTCAAATTCTTTATCATCTCATTTATCATCTCAAATTTATCATCTCAAATCTATCTCAAATTCTTTCCAGCATTGTTAAATGTAGTCATTATTATCATTGCTGTGGTGATTATTGTCGATAACAATGACATTTTTTTTTGATATATTTTTTTTTTTAACAAATAGAAATACAAATTTGCCTCATTATTTTCAGCTTTTTTTTTTCAACTCAGTTATTGATTAATGAAACAAATGATTGTTATTTAAAAAATTTTGAAGGTTAATCTTCAGGTGAGTTTTAAGCCGGATTAGGAGTGTCTGAAACGGCAAAACTGGTTTTCTTAATTACCCGCATAATTCTGTAGTAACAATTCAGTTTGATCAAATGTTTCATTATGCGGTTGTGCTGTCGTTTGTTTCCAGAAATTTTCAGAAAGTATCTTCCATCATTGCTACATTTTGAATTAATATTTCCACATATCTATCCTGTGCAATCGATATCGTCATATTTTAATCGGACCAATTCTAAGCAGAGATTATCTTTATTATCATTTTTTTCCTGGTATACACATATATCTCCTTATATATTTACTCTTTATACATTTAAAATTTGAAAATTTTAAGATGTCAAAATTTGTTAGTAAAATAAGGAGTGGAAATAAGGTATTTTCAGAGTATCATGGAAAATGTAAAAGAAAGTGAGCACTGAAATGATAAAGTAAAGCTACGAAATATCACTCGATATTTGTTTTGCATTAAAATCTTTCAAAAGTGACTCGTCAAACTTTCATAAGTTTAAGTTTAAAAAAAATTTTATAATTTTAGACTTTGAAAGAGTAGCATTTTCAATTTTGAAAAACAATTTCCCCTTTTCATACTTTCATCAAGAAAAAAAATAATAATTAAAAAATAATTAATAAATAATTAATTAGCAGCCATTCAGTAATGAACTGAATACTGCAATATAAATTTTTGCGTGTTTGAGTCTAGCGTTACTTAGCAGTTTTCGGTTATTTGCTTGTCAGATGAGTCTTTTAAAACTTCATATTTCAACATTTCAAAAATTGGTCTTTTTTTCGGAAAAAAAGGTACAACCATAATTTAAGCTCATAAGCTAATAACAATATAATTTAGTCCATTCCAGGTTTAAATTTAATGAACAATTGTTCGTTTTTAATATTAACTATTTAATAATTTATTTCTAATTCACAAACTGTTGAATGATATAATAATCATATATTACACACATTTATTTGATAGGCAATTTTTCTTCTTATCACATGA
This sequence comes from Litomosoides brasiliensis, assembly GCA_013365375.1. Classification (NCBI taxonomy): domain Eukaryota; kingdom Metazoa; phylum Nematoda; class Chromadorea; order Rhabditida; family Onchocercidae; genus Litomosoides; species Litomosoides brasiliensis. The sequence continues at coordinate 21,064 of JABVXW010000261.1, read as the reverse complement.
ATTCTATTTTACTACACCGCATTTATCATTGTTAACTGCAGCACGAAAGGTATGCAGCAGCAGCAACATGCAGTACAAACTAAAAATTTCTACCGTCGAAAATTACCATCTTCCTGTATTAATTTTACATCAGCTGAAGGCAAGAAACTTTTTATCGAAAGTCTTATTGAAGGTATGAATTTTGTTACTTACGCAATCGTAGGTAGAAAATTTGAATTTATTTTTAAAGTAAGAGAAATAAGTAAGCAATAATTTACTTGTAGTTGAAATACTATTCAAAAGTTGCAAAACACACACACACACACACAAACCGATAATTAAAAACAAAGAAATTAGGGAGGATTTTTTTTTCTTCTCTTTGTTAATCCAATATTTAAGTAAGATCGTGTTATTCGATAATATATTAATTAATTCAATATATACATCAAATTAATTAACGCAACGTAATAAACTTTATTTAAAATATGCTCGTGCGTCTTAATCTAATTAAATCGTTTGCATTGTTTTTTTTTTGCTTTAATTTTTCTTCTTTTTATTAGATCGAAATTTGCTGTGTTTTAGGGTATGCAAACGTTTACTTCCGATTAGCGTCACATTTTCTGACGCAAAATGAACCATCATATTGTGGACTGTCTACTTTGGGTAAATATTTTTTTCTGTTCTCTTTTTTTTAATAAAAATAAAAACTTAGATTGGAAAAATTTTTTAATATTACTTTAAATTTACAAGAAATTAAATTCTTTGTTACACCTTATCAAATAGTTTTTCGTTATAGTTAGCCATGATATTTACTTGATGTTTGCAAATGATCAAGCTATTACTTATGTATCATTCAGTAATGGTACTAAATGCACTGGAAGTGGATCCAGGTCAGGTGTGGAAGTCACCATGGCGTTTCTATCATGAAAGTATGCTTAACTGTTGTGTACCACTTGATACGGTCAAGAAAACCGGAATAACATTATCTCAATTCGCTTGCTTAGCTGAATGCAACAAACTTTGTACTGAATTAAACTATGCTGAGTCCAAATCAGGTCCCACTTGATTGGTTTTTTTTTCTTTTCATTTTAGGAATAGGTCAATTTACAAATGATTTTAAGTGTTAAATAAAATAGAAATGTTAAGCTTTGTTTTGACAGTGATATTTGAGGAAAAATTATTTACTGCTAGCGACCATTTTGCGATCAGGCTTGTTATTAAGTTTAAAAATTTGTGTAAAGATAATTATTTCCAGAATTCCTGAGTGTCTTCCGTGAAAATGTGAAACGCTGTATGGCAGTTGACGATACAATCCTTGTAGTAAGCTATAATCGTCAAGTGTTGGGTCAAACTGGTGCAGGTATTTGCATAACTTTCAGTGATCAAATAAGCATTCATTTATCATTTCCATAAGATCGATTTGTCGGATGATATTATTGTGAGTTTCGCTTATTTGATTTGAGGTCATTTGAGGTCATTTCTCACCGTTGGGTGCTTATCATGAAGAAAGTGATCAGATTCTTATCATGGATGTTGCTCGATTCAAATATCCACCTCACTGGGTGCCATTAACTGTTTTGAGAGATGCAATGCTTAGCGTTGATGCTACCACCGGTAAACCACGAGGTTAGTAATCTTCTTGATTACCTTGTTGCTTGTTAATCTTTTACTTCCATAAAATACAGTTAAAAAGTTTTTTTTTTCTGAAATCTCAAAATTTCTCTTAATGTCAATATTTAAATTAATGCTGTTGAATTCAAAATTTTCAAAACCTAAATAGATAACTAAAGTAGTGAATTATTTAAAATGTTTCAGGTTATCTAACATTGAAATTTCGATCTCACATACAACCATTACTTTACTTACAAGGCGATATTAATGCCTCCAAAACATTGGTAGACATTTAACTTCTATTTCTTTCCTCACCTACCTATTCTTAATTAAAAGTGTTAAAAACTAGCACAGACTAATGATAATAATTGTTCAATTATTTCTGATCCTTTTTTAATCTATAAAATTAGTAAAATTAGAAATAGAAGTAAAATTAATACAAAAAAAAGCCAGAAAAAAACAAGTTTTGTGAAAGGTGAATCAGGCCAAGTAGTAGTCAGCTAGAGTTAAACTGCAGCATACAATACTTTTTTTCTAGAACAAAAATAACCTGAAATACTTCTTTTTGTAAAAGGAAAATATTGTTGAGAAAATTACATCATCAGTATTAATTTTCATCAATTAATTAGGTTATATGTATTTTTTTTCTATCTCATTGAAGTTTAGGCTATACATGAAAATTTGTAAACCAATATAATATTTCAAATTTTTACCTTAAACCCTAATTTAATTTTTTTTCTCTCTCTTTTTTTCACTCTTTCGCTTTTCCCTTCTTTTCATATTTATTGCTATCAAATAATTTAATTAATTAATTTACAATACTAATTTGCAATTTCAATTTGCACAGCGACTAAAAGAATGGGAGGAATTTCTTTTGGAAGAAGCACTGAACGATGAAGAGACGGAATTTAAAACTGTTTGTGCGGTATTTGCGGCACTTTTTATGGGTTACATTGTATTTTGGGACTTCTCTGAGGTAATATTTTTGTTAGCAATTTTACATTTATTTAAATTTTTTAACAAATCTAAATTAACTATATAAGGTATTAAAGATTAGAGCTCAAACACAGACGTACTACGTATAGATAAGTTAGCCTCATTTAATCAATCCAATCTCAACATTATGTATTGGTGTCGTATATGAAAGACAATTAAAAAACAATTGGTAGAAAAAAAAAATTCAATTCTACAAAGTATTATTCAATTCACACTTAAATATATGACATATTTAAGTGTGAATTGAATAATACTTTGTTTTTCATTTATTTCATTTAATTTTATTTCATTTAATTATTTCATTTAATCTGATAATTTTTTTCGTATTGAAAAATTTAAATAATTCACGACAATTCAGATATTTAACAATCAACAAGGAGAAGAAGATAAATGTTGCAACATTTGTTTTGATATTCAATTAATGAAGCGAAGGAATTCTTGCGAGCATATTTGTCGTAAAATTTTATCGTTGGATATTGCTTCATATATTACATCGATCGATCTTTGTGTATTATTATTAGCTTGGCCATTACAGGTTAGTAATGATTGTATTGTTACTGTATCATTTATTTTCTTCTTTCCTCATTTGTTTCACACTTACGACTTCAATATCAATAAATTCATGTAATTTTAAATTTACAAAAATTTTTTAATTTTTAAAAAGTGTTAAATTTTCCTCTCTAATCATTAGTGTTTTCTTTTTCTTTTTGTTTGCAGGAGACATCACAACGTATGAGATCACTAAAAATACGTTTAGAAAATGATCTAACAAAATTTGATAAAGAATCATTGGCAAAAATAATGACAATTCGTCGACAAATTCAACGATTATCAAGTAAAAATGATATGATGGAATATTAAAGAGAAGCGAGTGGCTCTTTAGTTCAGTTCAGTTCAGTTCAGTTCATATTCATATTTTATTTTTCATATTTTCAGTTCATCAGTTCAGTTCATATTTATCTGTGATAAATTGCTGTTTATCGGGTGTTTCCTTTTTTAAGAAAAAAAAACCTTACCAAATAAATTATAGGAAACTATTTAATATTTTAAATGACATTAAAAAAAAAGAAAAAAAAAATTCATTCTTGTATTTCAGTCGGTTTAACTTACTGATAATTTTAAGAAGGATTACTGTATTCGTAAATTAATAGACTGATGTGCGTTTGAAAGAATAGTAATTCGTGTTGACAAGCGTGAGAAAATGTTACTGTTAACAACTGATAAGCGTAAATTATGATCAGCGGTGTGTTAACAACTTTTATGCATGTTCATAACACATTGATAAAGTTTGTCGTAAAAAATTTTTATTGGTATTTTCAAAAATAACTCTATGAAATATACCATCAGAAGTGAATTTTTTTCTTTACTTTAAAGAAGAAATGAAAATGAATTAAACATTTAATGAAACAATTTGAAGATTACAATCCTTGTAGCGCTTAATTTCTAGCATTTCAAAGAACACAATGATTTGTACGTAACTGTTTAATGATTTATTGCTTTCATCGACAAGCAAAAATGAAATGTTCCAATAAGATACTAAAAGAAATCAGAAACAAAAAATATAAGATTAGCATAAGAATTATATTTTAAATCAAAATATATTAATATATATTAAACCAAAATAACTAATGGTAATGATGATGATCATGACAGCAATGATAATGGTAATGATGGTGATATCTATAATAATAATAATAAATAATGATCAGTAGTAATGCTAACACTAATAATAACATTGATAATAATAATAAAATAATAATAATAATAATGATAATAATAATAAAAATAAATAGTAATACAAGTGATGGGAGCATTATTTCACGTTAGTTCAAATCTGTTTTCGATCTACTGGAGATAGAACTGCTCGTAATACTGGTTAAGGTGTCAAATTGAAATAAAATATCAAAATTCATGGTAAGCTACTGGGAATGACTTATTTTTGTTTATTCTATAATTAGTAAATAAAATTGAATAAGTTGAAAAGAGAAGAAGTAGAAATTTTGTGATTTAGTTGTGCTATTGTAATGATTGCATGTGCAATATCTAACAATTTCAAGGCCAGTTTTGGAATTCAAAATTTCACCGGTGACATCAGAGTGACCGACATAGCTTACTCGATCCCTCCCTTCACATCACCCACGATCTTTTGTCAAATGAAACGAAAGTTTTCATAGAGGAAGAGAGAGGGACGCGTTTTATCAGCAAACATTTGCATTTCATTTTGATCAGAGGTTATTGTAGCGCTATGTTGCATTGAGGTTTGGCTTTCGTTATGGCGCATATGACTTAATAAGTTAAGGGCCACATTTTTGAGTTGAAATCATTGCGGCCTAGTCAGTTCACGTTTAATTTATGATTCAATTAGTTCTGGACCGATTATGGCTGGGAACGAAATGAAGTCTAGGCTGATGGTGCTAAATAGCAAACAGAGATAGATGATGTTCATGGCTAAACGTTTTGCCTGTAACGTCATCAAATTTCAGGAAAATTTAAGGCAAAATGACGGCGGAAATGCGGGATATGATCAATCAGCTAATGGGGACAAATCGAGCAGTGGAGGAAGGTCGACGCCTGGTACCTTACAATCATCATACTGTATGCCGTGCTTTTCTTCTTGGTTGTTGTCCATATGAAATTCTAGCCGATACTCGTCTCGAATCACTCGTTGCTTGCAATAAGGTTTCTTTCCACCATATCTTTTTTTGGTGAAAATTGTGAATGAATCATAATTATGTGATGTGTTTTCGAAAGTGTTGTTAGTTGTGCTCGAATCCCAATACTTTTTTCTGTGGAACCTGATTTGGTTTATAATTTATTATAAAGTAGCTTTTCTAAAAACATGGTTTTGACTTGATTTTCCTTTAAGTCTTTAAGCAGATTTTTACCACATAATTTGTTAATTCGCAGTAGTGGTATGATTCAATCGTATATATTTATGCCTATATGTAAATCAATTAATTTACCAGGTTTGTTGTAAATTAATTATTGAAGAACGGAATTGACTAAGCAAATAGCAAACATCCGAGATGAACTTTTTTTAATTTCAGGTTCACGAAAGCGCCCACAAGGCTGATTATGAGAACGCTCAGAAGCAACGAGATCATTTTTACGATATTGATGTATGTTGCAGTCATTACTAAGTTTAATGTTGCAAGTGGCATATTTTCAGCCGAATTTTCTTTATTACCATTTTCGGGCGACATCCTAAGTCTGTGTTAAATGGGTGATGCTGAGACTTCTGCTCAATAATATATCCCTTGTAGGAAAGATATCTTCATGAGAATATTCCTGTTTGTTCTTTTTTTTCTAGTAACAATTTGTGGTTATTAGCTCTAGGGCACTCCAAATTTTCCAAATATAAAGATGATGCTACAGTGGGTGATACAGACAATTTTTGCTGATCGTTTTGTCGTATTTTTGGGAAGTGTTGGAAATGTGGTCACAGAGCGAATGCGCATCAAACATTAGTATTGGCCGTTAATCTATTATCGGAACGAGTTGTTTAGTTTTCTTACTTTAGGTATTGTTGTTGTTTTATGCATGTGAAAGGGAGAGTGCCCTTCGTGCAAATACCGAGAAACTCTTTCAATCATCGTTCGAAAAACATAATGGGAATTCGTATGTCCACTGTTGTTGAAATTTCTTTAGACCGTGAATGAAAAAGATTTGGAGAAAAAATGAGCTTTTTACTTCTTTCTGGCAGCATCTATGTCTCATTTTGAAACGTCACTTTAAATCTCGAATTTTCGATCATTAAATGAAAAACATGGTTCTGTTCGTCATTATCGTATAACAGTAGCGGAGCAAAAAATAGGCGTTGACGAATTGTGGGCGCAGCAATTTAGAAATTTTCGTCCGGTAATGAAATTTTGCAGCTGATTGGATTTATCTGCAGCGCGTGCCTCCGTCCTGGTTCAGCTCTTCTACTGATTGTCTGTTTTTGCCTTTTTTTTTCTTTGCTGATTATGGTTTTCCTATTCCTTTTTTGTTGCTCATTCATGTTTGCATCTTGGAATTGTCCGTCCAATTTGTTGGAGATTTTTTTTGTTTCATGATATTTTAACAGGTGATTAAAAAAAGGTTTGAAAATTTCAGGGTTTTGAAAGACTGGAAGAGGCGATCCGCATCGTTGACAAAGAAATTGAACGGACAAAAGAGAAGCTAAAGAAGGACTGCGAGAATGAAATTGATCAGGCAGAGATTCTGAAGGTTTTCGTTTCTTTGAAATTTGCAATGAATTTCAAAAGGTTGAGTTTTATTCTATGAAGTTTTCATTGCAGACACAGATGATTGGAGAATTAGGTGAGAAGATTGGAACAACAATTGTGAAAATGGAGGCATTGGGAAATGAGGGTAAAGTGGAGGAAGCAATGGAATTATCGAAAACCATCGAAGAATATAAAAGGAAGAAGCGAGATCTTGAGGTAAAGTTCTCTTTTTATGTGTTCATACTGTGTACCATGATGTGAAAACTAATACGATAAAGTTGAAGAAATATTTGTCCTTTTAGATGCTTTAAGAAGCACTAGCAGTTATTGGCTGTTAGAGTATTCGAAACCGGATGTACTCAAAACCTAATTGTTTTTTCTAATATGTTTCCTCTTTGAGAATGACGTGCGAACAGTATTGAACACACCACAAGTAAGACTTCGTGTGTGTGATATGTGTGGAGCGCAGCTTAGTTTGATGGAACATGAAACGCGTTTAGCTGATCACTATGGTGGTAAAATGCACTGTGGTATGGAGACTATTCGTGAACAGTACAGTGAAATGAAGGTATGTGTTCAATGTTTGAAAATCCAGTTTTACTTTAGATAGAAGGAAATGTACTAGATGTCGAGATTGAATATATGGAAGAAAGTGTCAAATGCGGATTGCAAGTGTTTGCGGAATTTTTCAAAATTCCTAAACACTTCTACTGTCATAAATAAAACAAACGTGGAATTGAATTTGTGTCATTAAAAGTGTAATTGTTCTCGTAGAAAAGCTTCGCTTTTCTACGACATATGTTTGCATGTTTTTTTTAATGTTTTTTGTAGAAAACAGTTGAGGGGAGACGTGCAGAATGGAAGAAGGTTCGACTTGGCTTAGGAAGCCCACGAGATGATAAAAAGTGAGTTTTTGAGTATCTCTGCGAATGTCGTTTGTGAAAATGTTTTAAAAAAAAGTAAGTTTTCATGGAAGTAGTTCCACATTTTCCAGTGATCGTGATAGGAGAGATCGTGACTATCGCGCTCGGGAACGTGATTATGACTCTCGCGATCGAGACAGAGATAGAGAGAGAGATCGCGACCGTAATGGAGATCGTTTGCGTGACAGAGAGCGTGAACGAAAACGCAGGTTTGGTTCTTTCATTCATCCATTAAAAATTTTCATTTCTACATTTCACGCTGACAGTTTTCGTAAGGTTTTAAGAGTTCACTTAATGACGATATGCTGATGGCATTTGGTAGGATATTATCAATGAAGAGAAATGAATCCAGTGTTTGGTAAGTTAAGTTTTTGGAAAAGATGTGAGATGTAACTTATTCTAACCAAATGTTGCAGTCGTTCGCCACGTCGTCGATCTCGTTCTCCCCGCTCTTCTCGTGATCGAGACCGGGATTCAAGACGAAGCGATCGTGAAAGGTATTGCTACAAATCTAGTTGCTTATATTTTTCTTGTTGCTTATAAGAGAAGGCATTTTTTTTTACTTCAGGGACATTTTTTTATCATGGATCAAGTGACTGTCAGAAAATTTTGCTTGGCATGAATTGAACTGACCCACCGTTAAGTTTTAACAATTCTTAGGGAAAAGATACACCGTAAGCTAGCGACAAAGTCTACTTGTTCCGTATGCATTTTCACACATTCTTTTGATCGTACGAAGCACTGTGTAGTACGTTTGCGATTAAAGTTCAAGTGCTTGAAGACCAAATTCCGACCAAAGTATGGTAAAAATAGCGAATGACATTCTAGAGGATGCAATAAATTAAATTTCAGACGTCGGAGCCGTGATCGCAGATAAAATATTGTACACCAACCGTTGAATCCAGTGTGTTAGTGTATCTATTTCTTGGTTTTGTTGCGATTTTATATAACTTTTATAGTGTGCGGGATCATTGATTTTCGCTGACATTGTGTGTGGCGCGTATACGTTTTCACATGAATTTTATATTTTAAGCGTAACATAAAATTCATGTGCTGCATGTGACATAAAGTTCAACGGCATACTGGTCTTGTTGCAGCAAACCATTTGTTTCTGTGCTGCAAACCGGCTTGCTCCATTTCTGAAATGTGAAAAAAGTATTAATCTTTGTCTCAAAACTTCGAAAACTTTAATTTAATTGGAAACTGGATCGATGAGGGGAAAACTACAAGACAGCTGCGTGTGTTACGAGAATTTAAATGAAATATGAATAAGAGAAATGATGATAAAGTGAAATTTCTTTGGTTTACCGATCAATAGTGATGAGTGATGAGAGATATAAAGACTTGAAAACGAAGCTTTATATGGATGAAATGTAAGAAAGCAAAATACGATTTACTTGTCAGCCTTTGATTCTTCGTTCTGTTCTGGAGTAGTTGAGCCCGGAAGTTAGATGATGGTTGTGGTGGAGAAACTGACAGTGGAACAACTTTGAATGTTGATGTTCTAAAAATCATTTTCTGTCACGCAAAATACGTAATGTAATTTTGTATTATGTTTTCTATCTTTATATAATGTCTCTGTGACCGACGAAGCGCTTTTATTTGTAAATTAATATGAATTCTACAGAGTAATTAATAATGATTAATGCCTTACTTAGTTTCCGACTTATATACGCCTTCACTGAGTTTGATCACTTTGTACTTCTTGCGTCGTCTTATTTTCTTTTTCACCTTTTTGCTCTGAAAATATTTCCAATTCAACGAAAATCAAATGCCACTAAATCGTCTATAAGTGCACTATTCAATTTCTGGTCATGACATCTTTTTCATTTTAAATAATACTAGTCAAACTTTGTCAAACTACACATATACCTTTGAAGTGTTTCCCGTTAAAGGCATCTCACACTGTATCTTTGACGAAACTTCCACTGGAGTATCATCTTCACTCTCCTCGATTTCAATAAAATCCGGTAATCCTGAGAAATTTGTTTAAGAGGGTCATAAATGAATAAAAACAATGTAAAGAATGTATAAGTAAATGGCATTAAGCATTGCAATACGTATACGAAAAAAACATGCACAAACCAAACCTCTTTTCTCTGTGGCTTTTGTTATGTTTTTTGCGTTTCTTGTTTCCATCTCTCGTTTTTTTGAAGTTTCTCTGCTCTGGTTAGCTCGTTTTCCAGAAGAGTTAATTGCTCCTTCTTCTGAAGTTCAACTAATAATTTATGAGGAAACAGTGAACAGCTTTACTTAAAGCGACAGATGTATGGTACTTGTATAAACGGGACATACTGAAAATAGTGGAAAGCTATGCGTCTACAAAATGGAGGAAGAACTTTGCTTCTACTTTTAGATTTCTTTACATTTAACATAACCGTCCCTGTTGTTACACCGCGTCAATTCTTAAATGTTGAGGGAAGTACCTGCTTAACGAACCCCTCCAGACGGTCGATGTTTCGGAACAAGCCTTCAAGTTGCTCAATTTGCCCGTTGATTGCTGCTACACTTTCGCTAACAACTCTTATATCTGTTTTCACCAATCCACCCAATGTTTGCAATTCTTCAGCAGCGATAACACACTCTTCGACACAACCTACCGTTTTTTTATCGCTGCCAACCTGAAACACTGACGGTTCACTTTATATGAAAAAAAATTGAGGGAGTTTAACAAACAAAAGCCTTAGACAGTGTAAAAGATTAAGAACAAACCTTTAATGAAACTGCTGAAAGGCAACTAGTAATGTTGTTCGATAAAGAAGAAAGTTCGTTTTTAACAATTTCCTTCGGTAGTTCAGCACTGCCTGTTTCTAACATGCATAAGCTAAATAAGTTAATAAAGTGCTTTTTTGCTCTCATAAAATGGCCGACGCGAAGTCCGCGTTACACAATAAGCACGTCCTAAATCCCACGATCCTCCTTTCCCTTATGCCTTTTCCCTATCATTCGCAACTTTTTCCATATGACAAAGGTATCAGAATGAGGAAAACAAAACTGCTTGAAGATGTACAGATGAAATGAACTTTATTTTATCCTATAGTCAGGAAATCAAAAAACAACATTTGTGATATGCAATAATTGAATGGGAAAATGGAAAATGGTGAGGCCTCTAAAAACATAGAGAAAAATATAAATAAATGTTTAAAGCTTTGGAAATTGTTGAAAATCATCAATCGAGCCGTAAATGCAAATAACGAATTAAAAGCAGATAAAAACATATTCGGAAAGACGTGTTTTTGCTGAAGAACTCAATTTATTAATTTTTTTCTCAGTCAAACGAAAAAAAAAAGCAACATGGCATTCGATCTAACAGGTACAGCTCAGCAAATGTAGACAATTTTTACCTCTAGACTTAAATGAAAACAACTCCTTTTCCTCTTGCTCCCTTGTCCGGCACTGACCAAAAGAGAAGCACATGGCTCACTGTTTACTAATCATTATGCTTCGGATCGTTCGTTATGAAAAGTGAAGGTAAGGCATACAAAATTTTAGGCTAAGTAAGGTTTGAGAGGTCCATAATCCGATGACGATATTTTTCCAGCCCTCGGCATCATTTGGTAATCTGATGTTCGTAAATCACCTTTAACTGTATCACCATCACCCGAAAGCAGCAACTGGAAACTATATATCAGTATATATCAGTGAAACATGCAAACCACTGTCAATAAAATACATTCGTAGTAAACGCTGATCAGTAAATTACTGAAATTTCCGAGGCATATTTTCTTCTCTTAGACTCCTTATTGATAGTAGGGAATGTTTAGAAATGACAAAGTCAACAAGAATTATCATCGGCATAATTTTTTGGTTTCAATAGCGAAAACCTCATTACATTTGAACAAGTCTACATTTATCATTATCCAGACCTTAGACTGACGTTCTCATCATCGAAACCAAAAAATATTTCCAGGAGATAACCTCATAAGTAATAATTAGTAATAGTAATAAATAATATTAATGACAGTAATAATGGTGTTAAAAACATTGCGATTTACGTATAAATCAGAAATTACCTCTCTCAACTCGAGATACTTCAATCCACTGCTTATATGAGCATAGTTTGCCGCACTACATATCATAAAATGTTCTAGTCCTTTGATAACTATCAAACATGAAATTAAACTAACGAAATACCACGCAAATGCACTCCAGGAAAGAGCACAGAACTGCTGCACATCACCACCACAAAGCTTCAATGACTAAAAAAGAAAAGTAATAGGTACATCTACCAGAAACTCAACCTCAAACTGAAGAAGGAATTTTTCCAAAAATTAAGAGAAGCAACATAAACCAGAACCATGAACTAATGTGGAATTCGCATCCCAGCGCACTGCTTACTTTTTTATATTAAATAATATTAAAGTTGACCAAAGACTTAGTTCAACTAACCAGCAGATTAATGATTTCCGAACATGTTTCCTTGTTTCCTTGTAATGTAGAGCATTTTCAAATAACTCGTCCACAATTAACTTTTCCTTTAACTTATCAAGAAAGAGAGACAAAGGAAGCTTACATCTGAGGAAATTTGCTGAATAAATGGTCGGAAGAGTGAAAAATCGAGGCAATTAGAATCGTTGAATGATATCGATGAACAGAGAAAGGTAAATAGGTAGTACACAAAACAGAGAACAACCACAACTGCAAAACAAACAAGCCAGCACATATTTAACAAATATGCAGTCATCAATGAAAACGCATTCGCCAATTTTCCTCCCAAACGACCACGTACTCCTCTGAAAATAATCAGGATTTTTAATTAGGACTCTCCAGCAGCTGACTTCAATATGTCTCCAAATATATCACGACCTCCTACGACTGTGTCATACAATAATCTTTGGAAACAAACTAAGGATACCAGCTATTAAAATTCCGCCAACACAGTCAATTAACATTATAGCGGGCTAGAAATAATACAAAATACTTGTTCATCCGATTACAGCTTAGCGATTAATTTTTTTTTTAAAGCATTCCATGACCTACTTTTTGCCGTGCAATGACAATACCTTATTATCACTTCGTGACTATAAGAGACAATTAACACCTACTCAGAAAGATAGTCAACAACTTTGAAAGTAAAACTGCATACTTGCAAGATTTATATAATTAAAGTTGAAAAAGGAAAATGGAATATATATCCACTTACTAGTAGCAAAAAACCAAACATAGCCAGTAAAAGCAATAAACGTTTCAATTAATTCATTATGCTGATCCATGGAATAGAATACATTACGTAATACATTTTTAGCTTCTTTTATTTTAACACTTTTAAGCTAATAAAAAAGATCCAGCAGATACTTCAGCAGTGTGCAAATGTATGGATATGCTCACTGTTCTCTAGCACGCAAAAATAGCACGCTTTGATGAAATGGCAAATATTCAAAGATAAAAAAACTGAATGAAACGCATACCTATAAAGCTCTTTCCTTGTTGAACCCGTACTCATGGCAGCAATAACAAGAAGTATAAGAGCTGCTATTGCCATTAGTATCGCAGCACAAATAAACAGTACTTGCATCTATAAATGGGAAAAAAAACAGTAAAATTCAAATATACGAAATAAATATTTCTACTTTGACTAACAACAATGATCCTACTGTTAGCAGACAACCAGGTAACATACGCACGAAATGGGCAAAAGTTTATTTTAAAATTACAGTAAAACTTAGATTATTTTTACGGTTGACATCAAACGATACATAGCAGATGCAGATTGCTGTCATCCTTGTTAATATAAAATGATACTAAAAACTTAATTATGTACAAATGTCCTTTGAATTATGACTGCTTATAGAATAGATGCATTGAAAGTGAATTTTTTTTTGACGTTAATCAATACAAATCATTATCGAATGCATCACTTTAGCAAGCCATGATATGTTCTCCACATTTAGTATTCGACGAGCTTGCTCTACGGATGCGTTGAATGCCCATGTCATGACAAGTGCAAAAAGGATAACACCAATACCACACATAGATGTTGCGATGATAGATGCATAAGGTATTCGAGACAGGCATTCATCTCCAACTTCGCAATCTGTTTGCTTCATATTATGATGATTTAATGTTGGGCGAAAGCCCATACTTGTCGTTCGACTAATACAATATCCTATAGTGTAAAATACGCTATCGTAACCTGAAATTGACAGCTACACTTTTATTAAAAAAAAAGGAAACGATTATAAATAACTTCTAAAAAATTTGCTTAAAATTCCCCAAATCAAGTCATATCTTAAAAGTGACACAATAACAACTCTCAACCTCATAATTAGCCAGTTAAATTGCACGTATTTAAGCGCATTTCGAATGCTAAAATGATGTTTGATAAAGAGAATACTGCCCCCAAAAGGATACTGATACAAATTAAATTTTGTAATTTTGTACTGATTCCACCTTAACCTTATTATCACTAAATTTTCACATCTTTTCCCATTTTCAACTGTCATTCACTTCATCCACTCCGCACATATCATTATGTGACATAATTCTCATCAATTTTTACTGCTCTGTTTTATAACTCATTTCAATCTTCATTAGCTCCTCCATTTCTATTCAGTATGATTAATACCCCCCCCCTCCTCCCATCAGAAGCCCCTTCACTGCATCTCCAAAAGTTAGCAATACCTACAACCCACTCCAAACCCCTTGAGGATGCACATAACGAACAAGCCCGATAAAAGCACATTTTGTGCGAATTCGATTTAACACGGTCTTTCAATGCAATGCTACGTCTTTAAGTGATTGATGTTTGGAAGTGTTGTATTCAGTTGCTCAAATTTTCGATCCAATTTTTGGCTTAGATTTAAGATAATGTAAATGCAATTTTATGAATGTGCAAAGAATAGAGAGCACATGTTTGAGGTGAGGTTAGTTAGCAAATTTATCAAAAATAATTAGCGATATACTATTATTGAACATTTTATTAAATTTTCAATTTTAACTCCTTTTAATATAAATAACGCTGAGTGCACAAGCAATTAGTCTTAACAATTTGTTAAGGAATTTTTTAACTAATAAAAATATTATTTTAATTACATTACACTAAACTTTTTTTTTTATTGGAAGAATAAGATATGCTAGCATTTTTTGTGTATTCCTCTTATCCCTAACCTTTATTTTGAAATGATTTTACTTGAGGTCAGTTATTAGATTTCATATAGATATATTCGTAACAACAAATAACACAGTGACTAACATACTTACCTGACAAGTATGATAATTGCAAACGTTGTTTAATTAATTAAATTTAATTGTTTGATTTTATTTTTGCAAAAAAATGTAAATGTTTAATTTTATTTAAGGTCAATTACTAGATTTAATACAGGTATATTCATACTTTTTAGCTACTTTAATTGTTAATACATACCACAATGACATTGTTAGATCAATTTCGACTAAGCATCTATCTACTCGTAGAATATTATTTCAATTTTACATTGATATTTCAATGAATGTTTAAATAATTATTTCAAGTATTTAATTCATTCAGTTTCAATTATCAGTTCTAAATTATTCCCTTCTAATAATTAGACAATCGTATAATAATTAGAGAAGCAAAAAAATGTTAAGAATGGATTATTCTATTAGAATATATTTAAAACTTTCTAATAATACGGTGAATAATGTCCTTACCTGGCAAGTTTAATAACTGCAAACGTTGTTTTATTAAATAAATTTAGCTGTTTGATTTAAATGTGGAAAATTTAAATTTAAATTAAATATTTTCGATCGTTCATTTCGTAAATGTGGAAAATGATTTGCGATAATCAAATTTTAACTTATAATTTTTATTGCTAAGAAGGATAAATGGAATCATCTCATGAATTTGCATATTATTTTATAAATTTCTAAATTTTTGAAAAATATAAAACACAAAATAAAATATTGTAATGTTTTGAATAAAATGTTTCTTTTTTCTTTTCCACCAATGAATATTACTGCTTCACATGTATGAATTTAAAAAATGCGCATAATGCAAAGCTTCATTTCAGTATATTCGAAATTATAAAAACGAAAAATAAATTCATCGTAATATATGAACGGTGCAGAATGAAATTGCAAACGTTACAGTAAATATTTTTTTTTAACACAAAAATTCCATTTTATCATTTTTCCCTCAAACATTAATATTTTATAATTTTCACTTTTCTCTTTTTGAAAGGTATAATTTCTTGTTTAACTTTTGTAATTCATCTGTCACTTTAGCTTTCTTTTTCTTCTTCATTCTTAATTTTAGAGAAAATGTAAAGTTAGAACAAAAACAAATTTGTTTATTGCAAATAGTAAATTATGAATTAAATGTTAGCGGTAAAATATTATTTCAAATATAATTAAATGATAATTTAATTGTTTGAATGCTTTTTTTGTTAATTTGTTCGTTTTTTCAGTTTCATAGTGTTAATTTATAAAAGTTAGAAGGAATGAAGAAATCGGTGCAACACATTCATATTAATTTATATTTAGTCATATTATTTTAGTTTTTTTTTTCTTAATTGAATTAATTGATTGAATTAATTTCATTCATTCTTTCTCATTTCACACAAATTTCAAATTATACTGTATGAGCAGAGTGGAAGCAAACAGTGAAGAAGAAAAAGATAAAATGAGGAGAGAAAAAAAAGAGGAAGAAGAAAGGATGGAAGGAAGAAAGAAATGCATTTTACTTAATTTCACTTCCTGCTCTTCTTTTTTCCTTCTCAAACAAATAACTTTGCTAATAAAACAATACTTATATTATTTAATACAACAATACTTATATTAATACTTATATTAATTATATAATACTTATATTATTTGTTAAATGCAATAATTCATATTGAAAAAAAAAATTTGCAAAAATTTCTTGTAATATTAATAGTTAATTGTTGAATAATTTAATTTAATAAATAAAATAATATGAAATAAAAGAAAAAATTTCAACAGCAAAAAAAATATTGCTTATTTGTAAATGAAAAATCAGTCTGTTCAGTTTTTCTTTTTTTTTTGTCGTTGTAAACATATTATTTTATTACAGTAATTATCAGCTAATTGTTAAAAGGAAATTATTTGCATTCTTCTTTTTTTCTCTCTCTCTCTCTTTTTCTCCAATAAATTTTTTGCATATTTGAAGAGAAATTTATTATTGGCCAGTTTTTTTTTGTATCCTTAATTTTCACACAAAGCCATTTCTATTTTGCTTTCATATCTTTTGAGCATATTCCTTCAGTAATTCATTTTTATGTTTTATTTCATTTCTATTTTTTTTTGTTTTTTTTTCTTTCTCTCTCTCTCTTTCCTAATTTTTTTGCATTTTTCTTAATGCCATTGAAATGGGAAACGGAAATGATTTAATGGAGATATCTATCCTTTCTAGCTTTCCTGAAGTATTTCAATAAAATGAGTATATTTGAAGGAATTTAAATTGAAAAGATTCCTAATAAATACCAACAAACATTGTTGTTATCTCTGTTGTAATTTATTATTATTTATTATTATTATTATTATTATTATTATCATTATTATTATTATTATTAATTATTATTATTATTATTAATTATTATTGTTATTATTATTATTATTATTATTATTATTATTATTATTATTATTATTATTATTATTATTAATTATTATTATTAATTATTATTATTAATTATTATTGTTATTATTAATTATTATTATTATTATTATTATTATTATTATTATTATTATTATTATTATTATTAATTATTATTGTTATTATTAATTATGTGAAAGATATTTTACAGAGTAACCGAATAAGAATTATTGATATAAATGATAGAACAATAAATTCGTTCGATTGTAACTTAGACATTTTTTAACATTCACAGTCTTTTTGAAAATAACTTCAACAAGTCATTCTTATTCACTTTGTTATAGTTCACTAAAGCTTTCTCAGAAAAAAAAAACAGAAGGAAGGAATTTCAGCAGTTCATCCTTCGCGCTACAACAAATCGGTAATAATTGCAAATACAATTGCTTCTTCTTCTTCTTCTTTGTCTGTCTCTCTCTTCCTCTCTCTCTCTCTCTCTTTTTTTTCCTTTCTTTTTTTGCATTTGAGAAATTTTGAAATAATCAAATATATGAGGAAAGAGTTTGCTTTTTTTTGCCAGTGAAATAGTGCTTCAATCCATTTTTCATTCTATTTTATTATTATTATTATTTTTTTTTTGTCAGACACAGTTTAAATTGATTAAACGTAATAGCAAATTTCTTTTGCATTCTTTTTTTATTCCTTTTTTATTTAATCTTAACAAAATTTTAAATGATAATTTAGTAATTTTAATTTTAATTCAAAATTTTTCCTGCTCTTTTTCATTATGCTCTCTTGACAGATCATAATGATAGAGAAGAAAAAAATTAGGATATCTATTACATGTTTATTTATGAATTACGAATTTTTTTGTTTTAGTTCATATTAATTTCAGAAATTTATAGCATCCAATAGTTGTTGATTAGCAAAATTGAAAAGTTAAAAAAATTTGATTCAAATTGAGTTTTATCATAAAAAAATTCTTTTACAAATTTTTTTCTGTCTCTTTTTTTTCGATTATATTAAATTTCATTACATTTTATTTCACAATTTCATTTCTTTTGTAAAATAGAAGCAGTATTTTTAGGTTTATAAGTGATGATAAATAACTGAAAAAGAATTTATACGAAAATCATCGTAGAACAATTTAATGCGAAAAATTGATTTACGTACATTGCGTATTTACACGTATATTGTATATTGCGTAAAAGTTTTATTTTTAGGAATGTAAGGAAGCAATGTGAATGTTTTATTAATATTTTAGTAGTTCACGTGAATGTTTTATTAGTATTTTAGCAGTTCACGCTATTGCATTATCTCTTCCGTAATAATTGCCATCATCTTCATCATCATTTCATTGTTAAAGATAGTGAAATTTTTTTTTGCAACTTATTGAATTTCAATTGAATTTCGATTTGATATATTTTAAATATGCATATTAATATATTTCTATAGAATGATGAAATTCAAATTCGTTCTATTGTTATATTTTTATTGTTGTAGTTTTATTGTTATACATTTTATTGCTTTATTGTTATTATTGTTATATTTTTTTTGTCGTTTTTCACGTAATATATGTTTATTTCATGACTTATATGAAAATTCCTTTTATTTTTAACTGGAAATTTCAAATCTCCTCAAGTAGATTTACCTTAGCATTGGGATGTAAACAAGCGACAACTGCCTCTCTCACATCTGAAATTATATTACATTAGACGATCACTTTCTCCGTGATACATTAGTTGATAGTGTGGGTAAACGTCATTCATTCATTATGAATTTAGGATCAGACGCGAGAGACTTCGTTATCACCGACAAGCAATAATCATCGTGAAACGTAGCAAGTGTTTCTCTTTACTGAGAAAAAAAAAAAACAAACAACCTTTCATCTCTATCATTCATTTAACATTAATTGCTATCCCCTAGTAACTTTATTATCGCTACTAATTAATTAATTATTTATTATCGTCGTCATTATTATTATTAGTTATTGATGTTCATTATTTGTTATTATTGCTTATTATTATTGATCGTTGTCACTGTTTATTATGAATTATTATTATTTATTTAATGATAATCGCCATTATTTTGCCACTACAGATTATATTTATTTATTTAATCATAATTATTATTATTAGTTATTTACTATTATTAATTATTTATTGTTATCTACTATTACTTGTTATTATTTATTAATTTATTGTTATTATTATTTATTAGTATTATTTATTATTGTTATTATTTATCATTATTTATTGTTATTATTATTAATTATTATTACTATTTATTATCATTGTTTATTATTATTATTATTTATTATTATCGTTTATTATTATTATTTATAATTTATTATTATTATTATTTACTATTATTATTTATTATTATTATTACCTTTTATTATTATTTAACGTTACAAATTATTTTGCCACTACAGTATGATATTATTTACCTGTTTATTACTTAATTTCATCAATTATTTTATAATTACATAGTTGTAATGTGCAATGTTTTACGGTTGCTAATGTTATCGCTAAATTTTGCTATGCAATGCTAATGTAATTTACAATGTTAATTAATCTCACTAATTCTAATCGTTACTATCTTTATTAATTAATATAACTTATGTATAAATATGTGAATCGTAGTAAGATAAAGTAGAAGTCATTAGTTTATCTCGAGAAATATAAGAGGCCTGATAGGATATCAAACTTTTACAGCTTTCATCTTGTTTTGTTGATTCCTTTTTCTTTTCTCTATCCTTCCCTCTCCCTCTCTCTCTCTCTCTCTCTCTCTCTCTCTCTGAATTATCAATTTCAGATATCTAATCATTTCATATTTTCCACTGCTCATGTAAGGCATGTCTCATTGCGTTTCCCCTGAGTCCATGTGCACAATCCTCTCTCCATCACTTAAACAAAACTCATTCCTCTCCTTCGTTTAACTTACATTTTTTTTTTCAGTAAAATATGCTACTCGAAAATACTTCACAACTCTTTTTTTTTAAATTTCAAAAAATTAAAAATGAAAAAAAAAGTTGTTGGTTTTAAATTATCATTTTTTGATAGATTTGATTGTATTAGTGATAAATTTATAAAATAAAAAAAATATTATTTAACACAATTAATCCAAATATTTATGTTGAATTTTGCTTTCCAACAACTTTCTTTCATTTTGAATTACTCAGAATTTTCATATTAATGTTATCTATTTGTTTGATAAAAATTTAATTACCTAAGTTAACAGTTATTACTTTACTTTTTTTTTGTTAAAAATGAAAAATAAGAAAGAGTGATGAAGTGCTCTTTGCAAATTTTTGTATTTTAAAAAGAATGGCACTTTTTAAATGTTTGTTTTTCTTCCCACTCATTTCACTTATTGTTATTGTAATTTAAGGATGTAATTGCTATTTAACTTAGCATCCATCAATGCTTTACTATGAAAGAGCAAATGTAAGTGAGATGGATATTTTAGTTTTTATTTTAGTTCTATTATTAAATAGCATTATAACATCAATTAGATAAAGTCTAAAGAGTGAAAAGGAAGCTAGTTGGATTAAAATGAAAGTTCAAATAAACTGTGATAATTCTAGGTAAGTACTGCAATATATTGCATTAATCCTAAATTGTTTATCACTTATAATCATTATTATTATTTACTAATTATTATTATTGTTATTAATTATTATTATTATTATTATTATCATTATTATTATTATTATTATTATTATTATTGTTATTAATTATTATTATTATTATTATTATTATTATTATTATTATTATTATTATTATTATTATTATTATTATTATTATTATTATTATTAT
>JABVXW010000260.1:0-77156 GCA_013365375.1 Litomosoides brasiliensis | reverse complement strand
AATAATAATAATAATAATAATAATAATAATAATAATAATAATAATAATAATAATAATAATAATAATAATAATAATAATAATAATAATAATAATAATAAAGTTAAAATATATTAATTTCACCCATTTTCTAGTATTTATTTAAATGAATTTTTTCACTATATCATGTAAATTTTTATCTTTTATTGTAGAATTAAAATACTGAATAATATCGGTGTGGCATTTATCAAATGTGGCGAATATAATGAAGCAGACAGTACATTTGAGTACTGCATGAATGAGAAGGGTAATTACAATACAGCGCTTAATTTTATTCTTACGGCATATTGCTTAAATGATATCGATAAGATGAAGGATGGATTTCAGCGACTGTTGGATATACCACTACTGATAGATGATAAAATGAAATATGCGGTTTGTTCAACTTCTCACCTCATCTCACTAATTGTGTTATCACTAATAGATAAGTAATTGTATTATTATCAGTGGTCGATTAAATAATTGAATTTTAAATATATGATATATGATAAATAATTATACTTTTAAATATATGATACTTAAAATAATTTTTTATATTATCAGTAATTATCATTACATGTATTCATTGATCAAAGAAAATTTTGTTAATTAATATTTGCGCGCATTTTAAACAATCATTAACAGTGGTTGTGATCGCGAAAATTTGATCATTCGGTTAATGAGTGAAATGAACTGATGGTTATCATGTTATCAATGACAGATGATATGATATCATTAAAATGATGTAAAAATTTGCAATATTTAAAAACAATCAAAAATATAGCTAAATTATTTTTTAAGAAAATATTAGCAAAATTTAAATGAATTAGGAAATAAATTTGCCTGCATAGAAAATTCATACAAACTGATCCTTTCTTAATTTCAGGAACAACAGGATTTACTGATTTCGGAAATGATTAGCAATGATTTGCTGAAGCAATGGGAGCGTCAACGACGAAATGTTGCAGAGAAGACAATTTTTATTGCTGCAAAAATTATTTCACCAGCGATCGCATCAACGTAAAATTAATTTTTTGTTCTATTTTTACTAATTTTAAGGAGGTTAAAATACAAAAATTTAATTATTCCTTAAATTTAATCAGTTAATGAGTGAATTTAAATTTTAGTAAAATTAAATAAACTTTAATCTTTTATTAACAGATTAGCAGCGAACGGAAATAATATTTCAATTGATTTAATTATCGGGGAAAAAAAAGAATGATTTGATTGTAAAAAGTTAGCCGATGATTTTAAAATTTCTAAATTATGTTTTTCTGAAATAAAATTGGTGTTGTTTACAAATCATTCTTTTTTTAAATAATTTAATAAATAATTTAAGTAATTTAATTTAAATAATTTAAGCGAAAATTTTTTTGATATACATTTTTTATTTAATAAAATTAAACTGAATTCGGTAAGATTTTTACAATGAAAATTTTATTTTTTTATTTAATAAATTTTTTTGAAAATTTTAGTTTATTTAAGAGTAATGAATTTGTTTCTGTATATTTTTCAAAATCTTTTGATGAGAACAGAGTGTCGGATGGATACAAATGGTGCGTAGAAGCAATTCGACAATCGGTGTATGCGCCATTAGCAATGGAAATTGAAATGAAAAAAGTGGTCATATTACTCAAGCAGGGTAATTTAACGGATGCAACGGAAGTATGCTAATTTTGTTTTGGCATTTAAATTAACTACGCATAGGTCAAATGTCATATGTACAGATTAGAAATGGAAAATAGCATTATCCGTAATCAGAGATGTGTAATTTGATTGCTTATGATAAGAGATTTGTTCGAAAGGAAAGAAAGGAGCAATTTGAATTGGAATAAAATGATTTAAATTAATTTTGCAAATTTAATTATTTAAGAAAAAAATTCACGAAAAAAAAAAGTGATAACAATTTAGTTATTAATGTCATTCAACAACAAAGAAGACAAAGTGGCAGGTGCTGCAGCGAATAATCTTGCTGTGCTTAATCTTTTAGTCAGTTCAAATTTTATTCCTTCTTAGAGTATGTGAATTGATAAATTTAAATTTTATTTAAATGCATTGATTTTGATAAATTTTTGATTTCCTTCAAATAATTATCTATTAATGCAGAAATAACTGTTAATTGAAATTTCAGTTGTTATCGATTTTTTTTGAAATAATTTTAATTATTAGAATTAAAGTAAAGATATTATTTTATTTGAAGCAAAGGCAATAATTGGAATTTGAATAATTGTTAGACGGTTTATGGGAATTAATTTTTCTCATTTTCAATTACTTTTATTGAGTATGAAATATAAGTTAATTTTTCTCTTCTTTTTTTCAGCAAGGTGAATCGAAATTAGAAGAAGCTGTACGGTACTCTGAGCAAGCACTTTCCGTTGATTGCTACAACGCTAATGCACTGGTGAATCGCGGGAATATTTTTTTCGTCCTTGGTGATTTAGATAAAGCTTCTCAGTGCTATAAGGAAGCATTGAGTAATGAAGTAAGTGTTGTGTAGCAAATACTTACAACTATCAAGTTGAAATGATAAATTAATTTTTTAAAACATTTTACAACATTTTAAAATTTGATTTAAACTAATTTATGCATAATCATTACTAAAGCAATTAATTGCATTTTCTTTAAATTATTTAAAATTTTTGAAAAAAAATTTTTTAACTCATTTAACTATCAGTTAACACTAATCATTTATTATGTATTGAGAATTTACAATACGTATATTTTTAGAAATATTTAACTTATATTACCTAATAGTTATAAATATTATAAACAATTTAGCTGTAATAATTACATTTCAAATTCAAAAATTAGTTAAATTGTAAAAATTTTGAAATGTCAAAATACTTTAAAGGCATCGTGTCTGCAAGCACTCTACAACCTCGGCTACGTTCAACGTTTACAAGGAAAATTACACGTAGCACTGGAATACTTTTATAAATTGCATAATATTTTATTAAATAACGTTCAGGTACTTTGTCAACTTGCATCAATGTAAGTCATTTGTTTAAACAATTTTTTTTTCTTCAAATACTAAATTTCAAATTATTTAAAATTTTTGAAATAAAATTTTTTTTTTACTTATTTAACTATCAATTAACACTAATCATTTATTATTTTAAACTAAATTTCAAATTATTTAAAATTTTTGAAATAAAATTTTTTTTTTACTTATTTAACTATCAATGAACATCAAATTGAAATTTAACTATCAATTAACGTCAAACGTGAAAAATCTATTATTGTAAAGTATTAATTGTAAAATGTTTAGTTTCAATATTAGGAGAAAAAAAAGAAGAGAAGAAGTAATTATGCATAAAATTTGCATTTTATTGTATGCATCCTCTTTTTATCAAATTAAAAATTTTAATTCATATATTTTTATGTTAAATAATTAAAACTATATATTGCAACAATAAAAACTAAAAGTTTAAATATAATAAATTTAAATTGAGTGTATATTGTGTGATGTTTGATTAAAGTATTTTAAAGAATTTTAAAATTTACAGTTATGAATTATTAAACGATACCGCACAGGCGATTGAATTGTACAGCCAAGCAAATAGCTTAGCTCCAACAGATCCTGCAATACTCTCAAAATTAGCCAGCATTTATGATTCTGAGTGCGATAAGAGCCAAGCATTTCAGTGTCATTACGATGTATGACTTTTGCGCTTTTGCGCTTTTGTACAAATATTTGTCGTAGATTTGCTACAATAAGTAATTTTCATTGAACAATTATTGCAAGTTAGTAAAATTTGTACAATTTTAATAAATTGTAAAAATTTGGACATTGCTAGGATTATCTGATCTGATCGTTCAATGATTACTTATTGCTTCCTTAAATGATACATTTAGAATTCTTGAGACGCACGTAGATTTATTTGTAAATAACAATAAAATTCCTTTTCATCAAACTTAACAATTAATTTAGTTATTAATTGTTTTCTTTTTTTTTCAAATTATTGATTGAAAGCTAAAATTGTGTTCACATTTACTTGTTAAATTAATTGTTCAAAAAGTGTAATTTTATTTGGAAAAAAAAATTTTTGTCTAACTTTTTAATTAAATTTTAGTTAATTTTAGTTATAACTTAAGTATTTATTGCTTAAAAAAAAACATATTTAATTAGAAAAACAAAAACAGCGTGCTGATAATTTTAGAGTTACCGATATTTTCCATCAAATATTGCTACAATTGAATGGCTTGGAGCGTACTACATTGACGCACAGTATCCGGAAAAAGCAGCAACTTACTTTGAGAAAGCTTCAATCATCGAGTAAGACCGTGTACACACGTACCGTACCTACCGTTTATTGCATTTTATTTGATTAAACAAAACCAAAGGAAAAAGAAAAGAAAACAAGGAGGTGGAAATCTATTTGAGACAGTTTTACTTTTAACTAAAAAAAGTTTTTTTTTTGTTTTTTCTTTTAAACGATTTTTATTTGAGTTTCAACTATTCAATTGTTAAAATACTCTTCTTGAAAGTTGCTAATTTTCTAAAAATTCGAATTTTATGCAATTTTTTTGCTCAATTTTTGGAAGATTTTTCTACAAATTTAATTTCAACATTTTAATTTGTAATCAAAATTTGAAAATGTATTAGCGGTAATTACAAGTTAAAACGTTCATATTTAATCACAAGCAAACATTTATTTAATTGCAAATTATAATTTGAAAATTAGTGGTAGCATTATTTAGTGCATAACTACTAAACTATCTTCATTCATTCTAGCATTTTTTTTTCATTTCATGAAAAAAATTGCATGAAATTCGAATTTTTAGAAAATTAGCAACTTTCAAGAAGAGTATTTTAACAGTTGAATAGTTGAAATTCAAAAAAAAAATCATTTAAAAGAAAAAGCATTTCATAGAGAGTAATAGGAAGGAGGAGAAAAAGAGAAGTAAAGAGTATATATTTAGACCAAATGAAATAAAATGGCAATTGATGATGGCTTCCTGTCTACGACGTTCCGGCAATTATCAAAAAGCATTCGAATTATATCAACAAATACACGGAAGATTTCCGGAGAATATTGAATGTTCTGTCTAAATTTTCACTTTTTTTTTAATTATTTTTTTAAAAATTTAATTTTTTTTTTCTTACAAGTCAACAAAAAATAAATTTTTCATTTTAGGTTTAAAATTTTTGGTACGAATATGTACCGATCTTGGAATACCTGAAGCAAAAGAATATATGGAAAAGGTTCAATACAACAGTACCTCATATTTATTATAGCTTATAATAAAGTTATTACTTGCAGAAAAATACAAATAAAAAAAAAGTTTAGAAATTAAAAATATTAAAAAAACTTTTTAATTAAATTCATTTGTTTTTTCTAATTGTGTATTTCAAAATTTTCAATTATTGAAATGTTGAAAAATAAAAGGAATACATGTAGGCGGTAATATTTACGTCAATATACTTTACTCCAACACTTTTGTTGGGAAAGCCTGAAGGATTTGAGTTTCTTTCGGCTTCCCTGACAACGTTTAACTAACCTTAATTATTCCAATATTGATCGATCGTTCTGTTTTTTTTTTCTTAGAAATTACCGACAAAATAATTAATATTATTAAGTTAATACTACCAGTCGCTAATTTTCTAAATAAAATGTTATTTTGCTATTTTTATTTTTTTTTGCATTATTTTTTAGTTTTTCAGTTATCAAAGACAGAAAAAATACGTCAACTAAGAATGCAACGTGAAGTAGATTCTAGCCAAGGAAGACAATATGCAGCATTAATGCAATCAACAAATAACACTGCAAAAGGTATTTTATTTCACGTACGTTACGTTTGTGCTTGTAATAATAAAATGGCCAATAGATTTGTGATTAACTCTCTTCTTTACTGAAAAAGCAATGAAAAGAATGTATAGGACACTTTTTGTCTTATGGGAAATATCAGGAAGTAAGATCGACAGGAATTGTGTTAGTAGTAGTAGCAGTGATGGTAGTAGTAGTAGTAAGTAGTGGTAGTAGTAGTGGAGGTTTTTAAAATAGTTCATTTATGATTGATATAACATATCAAACATGCATAATATTGCTTTTTTAATTTTGTTGAAATCACTTTTTAAGATTCAAAATTAGAGATCTAAATTCATCCTAACTAACTTCCATGATGACGTCTGGCATTCCCCATTAGTGTAGCGGTTGGGAAGTGTGATAGCAATTGAAGCACAAAGGTTCGGCTCCGCAATAAGAATTGTGCAATGATGTTTCCACAAATTGACTTTCGTTCTACCGAGTTTGATTATGAGGAAATTTCTCACGTATATAATCTGAGCACTGTTTTTCGCGTATAAAAAAAAAGTTTGTGGTCAAATTTGTACGCCAAATTCTGCAGAAAGCAGTGAGCAACGTAGTATTTCAAATCGTTTAGATTTCAGTTATTTCAATTTCATTTCGATTGTTTCAAATTGAAGATTTATTTATTCATTATGCTTTGTAAGCCGTAAGTAGTAAATTCGTACATTCGTTTAAATTTCTACATTCGTTTAAATTTCTAAATTTCTACATTTCTACATTTTCTACATTTTCGTAAATTCGTTTAAATTTCTACCATTTAGGCAATAGCCGGCCAAATTCACGCTCACAACTGAAAACAGCAAGTGTTCATTTATCGTCGTTTGATGACGACGAGCAATATCATATTTCACGCAGAGAAATGAGTATGTCAAAAAAAATTGTTGCAATTTTTATAAATTATGCACATTAAACGATTGTAAAATTTTGAAAGGATCGATCATTAAATAAAATTATGAAATTTCTAGGTGCAGCTGATTATGCTTACAGTGATCCGCTTGGACCAGCACCACCTCGACCACGAACACGTGGTACACGACGCGCAGACATGGAAAATATGGAATTTTTTGAAGATGAACAATTCGATGAATCATTACTACCTGAATAAAATTAACTACGTAGTGCAGGTTACCTATGGACTATTATTTATAGAATGTAGCTTTATTATCTATTATTACCTATGGAATGCAAATTTTTTGCTTCACTCTTCTTTTCCAGCTATCCTGTCCAACCATTCTATCAATTTCAGGTGAAATATGAAAAATTGTACTGCTATGTTCGACTTTTGCAATTTTTTTCATCCATTTATAAAAAAATTTTCAAAATTTTCACACTGTTAAAGAACAAAATGTTGTAAAAAAAAAATGCTTTTAAATATATCAATGAAACAATAACGATATATTAATGCATATTCATATAAAATTCCATCTTGTACATCCACATCAGATGATCAAATATTGAGAGAGAGAGAGAGAGAGAGAGAGAAACGGTTGCACGTAGATATTTGAGGCAGATGCAGTAAAACATTTGAGAAATTAATTAAAAAAAAAAGAAGTTTGAAACGATGTAAAACCATCATTAAATTAATCATCATTATTTGATCCAACCTACAGCTTACATATTCTCATTAAACATCAAATAATACTGGGATCAACAATTATAACTCTCTGAATATTCTTAAAAAATGTTCTTCTCATTGCAAGGCAAATATGAGCACCATATTTAATAAGCACAACAATTATCTAATTCAATCCATTGGTTACAGTAGACAATTCATTTATAAATTGAAAATTGTAAATTTCATATTAACACCCTACCCTTACTGCTCTATTTCTAGAAGAACCTAACTTCATATCCATATTTATGCCAGGTTTATATTTTTAAAGGCATTATTAAACTTATAGCCCATAAACAGTCATGAAAAATTGCAAACTAATAATGTGAAGCTTCATCCATTTAAAAAAAAAACTTGGAAAATTGATCAGCCAAAATCATGCTAGTTGCAATCGCAAAACATTATCCAGGTTTTATTGGGATCCGCCCTCAGTGAAACATAACCAGAAAGTATTTGTTAGCAGCTATTTCAGCCTCTTTCAGTTCCTTACCATTTCTCCCCTCTTCTACAACAGGAAAGATCATTGCAAATACCAATAAGTAATTTCACATACAAACTTCATAAAAAAAATTGCATGGTACAAAAATATATTTCAATCAATTTAATAATTTGTACTACGATAAAAACTTCTTGATTTTATCATTTCTTTGCCATGTTACGTTCAGTTTCATCTTTCAATTCTTTCTCACTGATATAACGAATTTTATGCTTTTCCGTATATTCTTGCAATTCTTTTCCTTTTTCTATCAAATTATCCTTCATTGAAATGAGTAATGCATCTAGCTGAAAAAGATAACCTCGTCGCAAAATAAACCTTAGAACTATAGGAATGAATATGATGGGATAGTTAAGACTACTAATACGTTAATCAATTATTTCATTTGGAATAGAAAAGTTAATTTCTAATAGTCTTTTTTTATATTTGAGAGCATGATGACAGTTAATGACTCACATTTTCTAATGTTGATTCCAATATGGGCACTACAGTTCTAATTTCATGCTGCACTAATGTCGTGCCTATCATCCGAAAACATTTTCTATCACCTTCCATTTTTCTCAACACTTGCAAAACACGCCTGTAAAGCTTTTTTTTAATGCTTTAGTAATAATTATTGTCAGAATTTCATGAAATAAAATGAAGAAACTTCAAAAGTTCGTTAAGCAAAAAAATTTATAAATCAAGAAAGTCTTAAAGAGGGAAAGGAAAGACGTAATCCGAAAACTTATCAACCATCCGACAAAGTTTCAATAAAGTTCCATAAATATGTACGACCAATTTAGGTAGCCCAAGAAAAAGAATCTGATATTGGGAAGATGCCATACATTAGGACTCAACAAAAAATCAGTAAAAGGTTTATTTAAATCTACGATTTACTCAGCCCTAAAAGGAGCAAAACGACTTACTCATGTTCACGCTTATCATCTTCTATTCTTGCTATCTCCAAAACGATATTTCGCTGCTGCTCACGAAGTTGCTGCAAACCAGCAATTATCTCGTTTTTGTTTTTTTCTTCTATAGACTTATCGTTATCTTTTGTCTCAAGATTTCTGTCACCATTCTGACCATTCTGTTCCGCTGATACTTCGTACGACATAGTAAGACTTACTGAAAATTTGGAAACTTTATTCAAATTCCTTGAAAAATATTTCATATCATTTGCTAATCAACTAACTCGAAATTAGGTGAAAAAAAACTATTTAAGGTTACTAGAAATTCCGGAAAACTGAAACGTCAGAAACGATAATTGTCAAAATAGTGAAAAATGAGATATTCTTTAATAGGCTTGAACCCACAACTGTAAATCATTTACACATGAATCAAATTTATTTGTGTTACAGCAAAAAATAAAAAAATATGCTCAACACTGTTGCAAATAATCAAAGAATTGAATTAATTTACATGAAATCAGCAAGAACACGGTTATCACAGTAAACAGTTTGATGCAATAAACATCTCAACATTATCGCTGACCGATTTTTTATATTTGATTGAAAATTTTTCGTGAAATGAGAAAACTTTATGCAAACTGCACGATGGAACAAATCAATTGACACTTTTGCTTCATTTTTAATAAATAATAATACCTCGCTAAACACCGGGAAAATTAAAATAACTCTTTCTGGAGCCTAACATCGTAGTGTGCATTAAAATATAAACAATATTTTCCTTCGAGAGTAAAAGGAATTCTAAATTCTGAAACATTTTTTTTAAAGGCAAGAAACAAGCAAACAAGTGAGAAGAACAGTGAAATAAATAAATCGAAACCATGCACTAACCTTTGGTCCACGACGCTTAACGACTTCAACAAGAACTTCAAGCTTAATATTCGAAAAAAATCACAGAATAGCTCATCCTGATGAACACACACAACGTATATACAAAATTACAATGAAAATAATCATACAACTACGACATGAATATCCATATACAAAGGCACTAGCCTGAGGCACGTTTACTTCACTAACACTCATTGAGCCAAAACATTCAGAGTTATAATTACGTATGCAAAAACGGTTTGTTACAGTAGACTTTAAAGAGGCTGTAAAATCTGCAATTGAATCCTTCTACTCCAGATGCTAATGATATCTTTCAATGCAATAGATATCACTTACAAAGACCACAGTAAATGACGGAATAAACATTGATCGCAGGAAATTCAAAACCAAAAGAAAGGAAATTCTAAAAATTGGAACGATAAACTACCAACAAAATTCAATATAATGAACTTATTCAAGTCAGCGGCCTTGATCAACAACCATCAAACCTTCGAAATTTTGCTAAGAAACTATTCTGTAATAAATTTTTTCTAGTAAAATAGAGAACTGGAATAATGAAGAGGTAGTCCAGGAAGACCGGACAAACACGTGGTCATGCCTCGATAACATTAATGAATATCACATTGAAAGACCGTATAATCCAGAAAATAAATCCCAAATCGTGCATGATTTGCTGTAGAAGACACAGCGAAAGCAGCACATACGAATAATTTCTTTACATCATTCAAATAGCATAAAACCAAATGTTCTAAACAATAAAACTACCAGGAAAAACTGGATTAACCGAGCCAAACAACTTTCAAGATTAAAGAAAATTTTTCACTTAGGGGACCGATTTACTCTCAGTTCCCTCTCCATTTCTTAATTTTTGTTAATCGACCCGAATTTACTTTGTTTCATGCTTCTGGCGATTGAATCAATCCATATTGATCAGCAGTCTGCAATAAATCACAAAAGCGAGGTGATTCGACTCCCAAGACATACTGACATGCATGAGGTTCCAATAAGTAAAGCGTTACAGCGGCCTGACTTCCTTGTGATATCCGACAACGAATACGCACTTCAACACTTCTAAAATTTATTAGTTTGACGTTTTTTTGTCTGCTCAATTGAAACTAAATACTCAACAAATTTATCAATTATTTTCAAATAAGGCCTGAATATTAAAACTGCAAACCTGTGAATACCGGCTTCCTCGCAAAATGTACCACCAGCATACATATGTGAAACTTGGGTTATCCGACCGTCAATCTATAAACGGTATAAAGATTTTGAAAATGTTCATCTAGTTAATTGATACAATGGTAGACCAGGTAAATTCGAAATTCTTCAGTGCAGTGAGTTATATGAATTTTCAAAGTTTTTATATTCCCCTCGCAATTCCAAAAAATTTGTGACATTACTTCCTGTTTTATTAGAATGTTGAAAGCTACATTATTTTGTTTATAATAATACGTACGACTGAATGTCATGTAAGTAATTCTGTTTTCCAGGACTATCATCCCAATGAGATTAAATTGAGAAAGTAACCTTCAACGGTTTCTTTTGAGGATTATCGTCAATCCAATGTTTATGTATGTCAAGGTTGAAAAGACCTAACAGGATTTCAGTTCTCTCACCCTGGGGGTTGTCATGAAACTGTATTACCTGCAACATTTTCATTTTCATTATTTATCGGTAATTTTTGTTTGTTAATTTTATTGATAAAAATGACCTTTAATTGCAGTTTACACACTAAAAATCAACAGAAATTACATTTATTTGAACGAAATCTTTAATCAACTTACACTTTTCCCGAAACAAAATTCATATTTCCACCATCCCATTCCACCACCATACAAACAGTGTTTTCCATTTAGCAAATATCTATTTTCTTGAAGCAAATTATCCACATCGATCACTGGCTTTTCCCCAGGACTTGTTGAGGATGCTGAAAAGGAAGCGATATGTGAACAAAAATGGAAAGATGAATAACAAGAAAAGGCTATAGTATTCGACAGAAGTTCTAAAGGTTTTGAGGAAATACATATTGTGTTTCTCGGGTCTGTAGTAATTATTAAACAAGCAAACTTACCATGTTGTGGGCTGTCAGACTTTGGTGACTTAGCTATGATAATTTTGGTATCCAAATGATCATCATAATCGTCGTTATCTTCGTCTGGTTCAATAATTCCAACATTTACAGAAGGTTTTTCAAGTTGAAGGGTTGATTTATATTCCTGGAAGATTTTATAAAAAAAATATGACTCCAGATATGACAGACTTGATAGAAGATTAATGATTGATTAATGATAGATTTAATGATAGATTAACTTTAATAATAAAAAATTAAATTAAATTAATGATAGATTAACAGACCTGATAATTACACAGAGGATAAACTTGATAATAAAGAAAATTATTTAACCTAATCCCAGAAAAGTGCTAAAATGGAGCTTAAAATTAGGCAAGAAAGAATATTTAAATCTTAATTCAAGAATAATTTCCAGTCATCTTAATGAAACGTACTCTTTCCAGTGTTGTTTCACTTTCCTTTTCCAGTTGTAAAAGTTGCTTTGGCTTTGGGTACTCCTTACGTGAATCCCTCGAATAACAAACAATTTCGTGGTCAACAGTAGGCAATGGCCGAAAAGATGGATGAGAGCATAACTGTTTGGTAAATACAACCATTTCGTAAGTACAAGAAGCTATTTCAGCAAAAGAATATATCTGATCTCTCGCATCCTAAAAATGTTTGAAAATTAAAGCAACAGGTGCTTCCATCAAATACATGCTATCTGGACCAGTCGTTAATTTTTCGTTACAACCGTTAAAATCTGAGAAAGTAGTCTACATTAGGTTTCAAAGTGGCAAAAAGTAGAATTTGCAATGTCGTAGAAAGCAGTTTCAAACAATCTCCTTCACTGTTCTGATTTTGACATAATAAGTATACGGACCAAATTGCAAGCGTATATAACAGTTGTACTCCTTGGTTTTCCGGTTAGATCGCAAACGGTTCCCTGCCTATAAGTGACTGGATAATACGGCTGCACTTTGTTATCAATTTTGCGTTTTGGTGGATTCATTTCATCGAAATTCTTGTCATCCTTAAAAAATTGTAATCAAAACGTATTTATTCTGCAACATCAGTATAATATACAATTCTAAAATCGAGCACTGAATACGAATGAAATGATTTCTAGGATGAAAAAACTTATATACGCTTTTTTAACAATGATCGCTTCTATGATATATATATTCATATACGCGCTATATATTTCACCTATTGTAAATTCAAAAAGACTGCTTTAGAATTAACAAATGGGTTAGTATTAAAAGTGTGTCGTTCTCCAGTGATAGCAGAGAGATCCAATCATGTCGCTAAATTTACACTTCAATGAGAAGAAAACAAATCATAGCAACTACATATAAAAACATTAGAAAAACAATTTGATAACTTGATACCAATTTTGACTGTTCTCGACCATAATTCCCTAAATAATATTCACTTCTAGCACTTCTTTGCGTTTCTCTATTATCATGATATTGCATAATATAACGTCCATGACATAACTCATATGTCCAATATACATCTAACCAATATGAGCACACTCTATTATCGTACAATAATTGAATAATTTCAGCTGGTGATGGTCCCACATATGATTGCACTGTTTTCTCGCTCTGAAAAGGAAAAAATATTGTGTTTGTCACTTGAAGTTTTTAAAATTTAAAATTCACCGAATGCTATTTGAAAGTTTTTTTTTTTAACCCTTCCGAAATATTGTACTCACTTAATAAAAAACATAGAGAGGTACACAGACCTGAGTTGGAATGAGTGGTAACGTACACAGATACTTTTCATCATTACCACTGGTTATATGTAGGTATGGTTGATTCGCCAACCAATCATTTTTAACATCAACAAGGTATGTTGGCGTTGCCGATTTCTCTTTCCAATCTATCCTGAACGTTTTATTTAATAATTAATTAAAACTGTCCAATAACAGAATTTAATTTATCTACCAAATTAATCTATACCAATATTTTCAATCATCATATTCAGGCACAAGATCTCATAGACACATTTTGGATAAATTTGCTGTAGCACATTTCATGAATGTATTTCCATGTGATGATTTAAATTCTCAATTATGTTAATCTTTTTGAATTCAAGATTTACCTAGCCACTGCATTATACTAGCCGTATCTGCCCACCTAAAAAAGCTTCTTGTCCAGTTTGTACTAAGCCTAAGAGAATTCAAACACCATAAATCAAATGGCATTAACTTATTTTTTTGGAAAACAGTTTTTGGAAGTCTCGAACCTAAATAAAACTGATTCATCAACTGCTTTATAAGTTAAGCATAACTGGGTACCCTGTTGAAGTAGGAATAACAAGCGTATAGTATTTTTCACGGATGACATCCTGAAAAGAAAAAGTAACGCATTATTCGAAAACAGGAAATGAGGTAAAATATCCGAAAAAGCACGAATTAAAAGGTAATTTAGGAAATTTTAAATCAACTACATGTCTGAAAAAATTTTTGATAAAAGCAGAAAATTTACAAGCGATATTATAAAAGCAGTGGAAAGATGGACTAGAGGGATTATTTGCATATTTGCGTAACAAAAGACAAGTCGATTTGCAAGCGCAGTTATAAAAAATCCTGGTTATGAGGTATACAATCAGAAAAACAAGTGCAATTAATTCTTAATATAAATTCTTCGTAATTAACGTAACACAGAATCTACTGCATCAATACAACGTAAAGCCTAAATAAATGACCCGTAATTTTTGATATGAAGCAGCACGCTATCGAAGCAACGTTAAAACTGGCGCAGCTGACGTGATAAAATGAAGAAAGAAGTCCAGATAAAAAACATCTCAAAGATTTAGACGTCATTTTCATCCTTTTATTCCCGTAAAATTTTCAATAGTTACTTTTCTGCCTTACTTCTTAATGTATTCTATTTAAGTAATTTCACTACTCGTTTCCTATCATTACTTTGCTCCTATTCTAATCATTCTTATGCCTCGTCCAGTTTATTGACTTCTATTATCTCTTTTGTGACAATACTCTGTCAACATTTGAAATAAATTTTTCACTGTGCTATATGAGTATGAACAATTACGTCACAAAAAGAAAACAAAAAATGAAATACACTTAAACTAAAAGGAAAATAGAACAGCGGAAAGTTATTCTTCAAGGTCGGCAAATCTTCACTCGTCCTCTCTTCTACAAACTCTTCCATTGTTTTCACTTTAACGTCAGAAATCTTATTAGGTTACGACTACGAGAAAATACTATTCGTACGGAAACCTAAGTAAATCACGTCTAGCAAAGCATAACTCATAAAAACAGCATCACATGATGACTCATAAACAGAGCAAGCACGTTGTAGTTTGAGAATTGACTTGTGTGATGGGATGAGGTCGTTGCATACCTCATGAAAATCGAGGATCGAGAGGCCGCTCAAGTCGTTACTGGTTAAGTGATGTTCGACGTTCTTTCGGTTTAGAATTAACGGGTTGAGGAGTTCACGTGTTAGGGGTTATTGTGCGGAGCTCGGGAGGAGTAATTCAGTCACTGGAAATGAAAGTGAGCAGATTTCGATGGGTAAAATTGTTTGACATGAAGTTGCATTATACGTTAGGAGGGAATTAGATATCCGGAAGAAATTCAGGAATGAAATGCTAGACAGCGGAAACACTTCAGAAAAGGCAACTTCAGGTACTCTAAATGAATTTTCAAATATAGAGAAAATTGACATTATTATAGCTCTAACACAATTTGACAGTTATCATCGTTTAAAACCAGAAAAATAAAACAGAAAACAAGAAAATCGAAAAATGGACGGTATGACAGTCGGATACGTGGTCGTAAAATAATATTTAAGAAATAAATTTTAATTTTTTGGTATGTTTACTTTATTCATTTGCATTTAATTTCAAATTTTAGCTGTGAAAATAATTATTTCATGTCTTCTGCGGCAAACATGCCCTTTACTCCTATCGATGTTATTTTATTTCGCGATATTTCCGCGTGTTTGCTTTGTCATTAGTTCGAACATAAATGAAATTAAATTTCATTTTAGATTTTTATACAAATTACACAGTTTGCTAGGGTATTATTTCCTTTTGATTATTTGCCATAACTTATTTGATAAAAACGATGCCGAGACGTCGGGTACGTCACATTGATGACGATGATTTGGATAGTGAGGTAAGTTGTTCTTTTAATGCTACTGTTCTTTAAATACTTTCGTAAGCTTTTTTCTTGTTTACTTAGGTTAGTATTAATCGAGTTAACTGAAAACTTATTGTATTTTGAATGATTACAATTTATTTCGGCATGTATTTCCTTTCTTTTTTAAAGGTCGACAGAACATTTGATGCATTGGAAAAGGATAACCGACGTGGTTCACGTCGTATATCGGCAGTATTACGAACACAGAAAGATGAAGATGAGGAACGACAAAAGATTTTGATGGATATGAACGCCAGATCTCTTGAAAAAGGTATAGCTCTTTTATTAGTTTATCATTAAGTATTCTTTTAAAAATAATCAAGGATTTTTGATTTTAAAAAGTTGAAATTTTTAAAGTTGAAGATATTCAGAACTTTTTTTGGTATTTGTGAGTGGATTTTCCATTTCAAAGTGTTAATTAAAATTTCCCCCTTTTTCAAAATTTATTGAATTTATAGTCTTAATTAGCTGAGATTCTAGAAAATCCAGCGAAGGATGAACGTTTGTTGGAAGCGATGAAAATTGCTGTTACAAAAGCTAAACAGTTGGCAGCGCGTGCTTTTCAAGAAGATCTTATTGACAGATTACCGAGTGTTGTTGAAAAAGAGCCCTTATATGTAGGTGTACAAATTTTGTTTTCCATTTGAAAGATTTTGCGATAAGACTTTTAAAAATTTTCAGCAAGCTGGATCGTTACTCGATGCAAGCGCCCGAATTTATTCCTTTCGTGTGGATGCTACACATTCTGAGGCATACGATGTTCGATCAAAGCTAGGAGATAGTAAGTTAATTCTAGGTAAACTTTTTCATATGGAAGAAGTTTCTTTTCAAAATAAGATTTTCCAGAACCTCAATCAGATAACAAAAGTGATAAGAAAGATATTTCATCTGATAAAGATGATGATGGAATGAATTCGGATAATGAAGAAAGTGCTAACAAAAAGGTATTTTGTCTATTTTCTTAATATATGTATTGTAAGGTCCTAAAAGGAAGTAATTTTGTTAACTTCCTTATTTCTTTTTTGCAAAATATTTTTTCAGGAAGATAAGGACAAGGCAAAAAAGAAGGGTCAGTTGGATGAGGGAAATGGTGATTCTGGTAGTGATTTGGAAGATGGTCCAGCTAAAAAGGATGATGTCTATGATTCAGATGATCTCCCGATTTACATTGATGACTCATCTTCTGTAACAGACGAGGAGAAAACAACATTAGAAGCTGGTGAGATCGTGAAAAAATTCATGAATAGATGTGATAAATCTCACGAAAACTGTATAAAGAGAAGAGCAAAGGTAATGATTCCTCAGTAAAAATACTGATATAACTTTCTTATGTAAATGTTTTATTGTTTATCTATTTACGATATAAGCTGATATAAGACGACTAATCATTATGTTAATATACGCTCATAGATCAGTTAACGATTGCATTGAACTAATATGCCATGAGAATCTCTATCATTTTCAGAGAATACAGTGTAGTAATTCCCTGCACAATTATGGTTTGACCATGAATAATTAAGTCTTTTTTTTATCGATTCTTCATTAAAGTTTTTATTATACGTGTGCATATGATTACACATCAATGTGTAGCACTAAAATTTTTACTATGAGCTGCAAAATTTTTATATTGTTATAGTCAAGATGGACAGATTATAATCTGATTATAAGGTCTTGAGATCCTTACGTATTCTAAATATGGTCAACTAAAATCTATTAATTTCCAAAAAGAATTTGTTAAAAGCAGTTTTAAGTACTAATATGTTATTTGAGGTGCCAATGGTTGTGTACGACTCGTCCGAACTAAATGACACCGAAACAGGTGCCGAATTCTGCAGTCACTTGTACAGCAAAGCAACGCACAACTTTGATGAGGGTTCATCAAGTGGTCTTTTGATGCAAAACGCTGTTACAAGCAAGTGTGGACGTCGTTATATGGTGCATAATAATTGTCGATGTATTCGTGATCCATGGAATGAGAGAATTGAGGGCAAAGATTTACACGAAATTTGGAGTTCGTTTTATTGATATTGAAATCTTTGATGATTCTTCATTAAAGTTTTTATCATCAATTATTATCTGCAAATGGGCGATGACTGCTTTTGTTGAAACTTCGTGTCTGAAAATGCTATTGCCTTTCTACAACGAACTTATGCGCCTTCTGTGTTCTATTAGCATCATCACTGTTGATAGATGAAAAGAAACCCTCTAATTAATGGAATATATACTGCATTCCACAATAAAAGAAAAAAAAGCTGGTGTTTTAGAAGGTATCGAAGATGCCGAGAAACTTGCACCATCAGATGTTGCTGGCGTCATGGGCAGTTTTCAGAACGATGAACGTATGTCGACGTTATCACGGGTATGTTTCAGCGTTTTGCTTCTTGGGAAGTTTCTTTAGTTAATTTTCGACAACAAAAATATTAAATCGCCAAAACTTGAATTTAGGAAGTTTTGAATTTTTTGTGCGACTTTGTCTGATGATCTTTTACTCCTCTTGTGTTTTGGAGACTATGTGGAATATTTTGAGGCAGATAACATGTTTTTCAGAATACAAATATTAGTCAAGAAACAACAACTTTTATGGATACAACGGCAAGCACTAGCAGCATGAATTCAATTCAGAAAAATGTAGAAGATGTGTTGGAGGAAGCGCTTCTCGAAAGTGGTAGTAAAGAATTGTTTCGTTGGAGAAGACAGCTACAAAAGAAGCTTCACATGAATTCCGGGCAATTGATCGCTTTACTGGTTTTTTTTTTATAAATTTTATTTTTTTGCCAGATATACTTTAATCTTTATTTTATCGGAGTTTCTAGCTGTTTTATAAGTATATTTCGGTAGCCAAAAAGTGAAGTTTGATCAAATTAGATTTTTGAATTGAATTTGATTGTTCTTTAGGCCAGCTCTTTAGCTGTTTTTAGGCACACTCTTTTCGGGATTTGGATCCATTCGTCCGACGAAGTTTCATCCGACAAGCTGTTATTCCAGAGAAGAAATCCTATATTAATAGAATTGCGGATATAAAAAGTGGATTGATGTATGCTCCCATAGCTGATGAACTGGAACCATTTGAAGAGTCGATGTGTTGGAAAATATGCAGGATGAGGTTATGCATT
Source organism: Litomosoides brasiliensis (assembly GCA_013365375.1). Classification (NCBI taxonomy): domain Eukaryota; kingdom Metazoa; phylum Nematoda; class Chromadorea; order Rhabditida; family Onchocercidae; genus Litomosoides; species Litomosoides brasiliensis. The sequence continues at coordinate 58,099 of JABVXW010000260.1, read as the reverse complement.
AGTTATTTTAACCATTTTATGTCACAAGCACTGTAAACAGTTTAGTAACATAAACAGTCTTGAACTAATAAACTTTGACTAATTCCATATGAAGATCCGTGTGTGAACCTGGTGATTAGGATAGACCAGAGTTAAAACACAGCAAGTGCTACGGGGCATCAAATACCTAAAGGATAGTCGTCCAGTTGGAGGCTCCCTTTTGACTTGTATGAGGAAACATGAAAGTTTAATAACCACTCCAAGACCTGCTTCAAAGCTGACAACAGGGCAGCTGTGACAGTCATGGCAGTTACTTCTTAACTTGTTTATAGTAACTGATGAACATTTTATAAAAATTTAACGGCCAACTGTTGAAGGTGGGACGAAATGAGTAATGAAGCTCGAGCGAATACCTTGAAGTCATTATCTGGCGAGCATCCTACATTCAACTACTTTTTCGCACGATCAGCTGAACATTTATCTGCTGAGGTTTACTTTCTCTTCACATTGTCGCCTTTTCTCACGAAGAAATTTCAATAAATCTGCAAAGCATTTTATATCAGTTAACTGTTACGAAAATTTATTTCAGGATGATAATGTGCTTGGAAGTTTACCTGTTTTCCGCAGTATTATTGAAATTGAAGTCCCGCGTGACACTGTTAAAATGACGGGTGATGATCAGAAAGCATTAGCAGGAGTACTTGATACTTTTCGAATTGGTCGAGGTGAAAGTTTGTTTAAGAAGAAAGGCGATGATTTTGGACGAAAGATCGCACAAATTCCAATTGTAACACCGTATGTTTTAAGGCATATTTTTTTCTTATTAATGAGCAGTTATTATCAAATTATCAAATTACTGTTATTAATTATCAAATTATCAAATTATCAATATTATCAAATTACTCCTGTGATGTATTATTGTATTTTCTACCTCTTATTTTGTTAAATTATGTATGTGAGGAAAGTTTTATGTATTGTTAGTGTTTATGTTGTATTGGGGACTTTTATTTACTCGTACAGGATACGAAGGTCAGAAATGAAAACTGTCTGGGAACGCGAAAGTACTGTTTCTAAAGAGCGATCAGCAGTACCATTAGAATCGGTTAATGATCGTTTGACTATACCAAGTCGTATGGATGATGTTGATTCTGAAACAGATGCAGGTGGCTTCAATACAACTTTTGACAATGATGCTGATATGGATGCAGAAATAGCATCATCACGCATGGGTGATTTTTATTCAGTCGTCGATGATGCTAGATCGCTTGTATCTAAGCAGGTACACTGATTCTTTTCGTTTTGTTCAATACTCTAAAGTAGATATATTTCTGATCTAGAAGCTGACGAATAATTTTTGTGATATGAATCCTATAATTTCTATACTTTCTAATTATATTTTGCATTTTTGAAGACAGACTTTTCGGAAAAGCCGGAAAGTATACGAATAGAAAACAGCATTGGAAATGAACGTACTGATGCAGCTTCAGCTTACGGTGATCTTCATTTTGTCGACGAAAGACGAGTTGCAATTATGGCTTATTCAATAGTAAATGATGAAACACACTGGAAGAAACGAAAAATTGATAAAGGAGGTTAGTGAGGGTTTCCTACTATAATCCATTTCATGTCATGGATTTTAAAAAAATTCAATTTTATCTTGTTTGATTAATATTGCAAACATGAAGTTATACATTAGGCAGTTTCTTTTCAGAAGTTACTGGAGCTGTAAAAGGGAAATTACTGTTGAGACAAGATAAAGTCGAACGAAAAAAAGTAGGTGGCTTTTCACTTTTTCCTGGCATTCTCGAATTACCCATTTTCGTAGCATGTATGTCGTACATAATAGGTAGGTTTCAAGGAAACTTGCAGTGCAAGGAGACTGAGTATTTTATCTTTCTTTTGAGACTTCCAAATTGCTTATATCCGAATACTCCATCACTTGTTGGTTATGTTGTTGATGCAGGACGTTTGTGTTGGAGAGCTGATTAATAAATTTGTTTCAGAAATTTCCTCGGGATTTTTATGTTTGGCAATTTTTTTGTATTTTTTTTAATATTAAGAAGGATTAACCTCCAATCAGATATAACACGTTTCAGGCTAAAAAAGAAGAGGAGAAAGAAGCATTCGAAATTGGTGATTTCGATAATATGCCCCTTGCTGTCATTCGTGACCGGCAAAGGCAAACGAAACGTCCTACTGTCCTTGTCAAACGCGAAGATGAAGTTTTGAAAATTAACCGGCTGCGAGTTGCTGCTGACCTTTTCTATAAACCGGAGCTCTTTTGTCGTTTGGCCCACGTCTTTTCGGTATTTTCTTCACCTAAGTCAAAATTACTGTTTTTAAATTTGTCATTTTGTAATATGCTTTTTATAAACCGGCAAGTATTGAATATCTCGTCGTTTTAGGGTGAATGGGAGAATGTGCACTTTAATCGTACTACATCAGCACCAGTCGATGTCAAAGATGATGGCTTGTCACGAGTACTACGGCAAACTATTAGAGAAGATTTAGACCCTGAGGATGCGTTAGTTTTATTTATTTTCCACTAATTCAGGACTTCGGATGAATTGAGTTATGTGGAAACTATAATTCGAAAGTTGGATTTTTAGAATTAGGGAACATATGTCGTGTTTCAACGGTTATTTTGATGATTCATGTTCGGAACAGCGATCAATGTCAGTGCCTTGTGCTAGTGATGCATTTGACGGCCAAAACGATGATTTATGCAGCGAAGTTACTATTCAGGATAATGACGACAGTGACAATGTGAGGATCATTTTGTTTTATCCTTATTTTTACTGAAACGAGTTCCTCTCGTATCGTTATCATCGTAGAAGTACGTTTTTATCATTGTCGTAATTGAGTCACTCACACTATTTTATCGCTATCACTACTGACTAAGACTTTGTTTATTATTAGTGTTTGAAATTAGTTTAGAAGGCCTAATTTGTTCTTTTTTGTTAAAGAACATATTTCATGCCTAAAAGCACAATGTGCTGATACACTATTTTGAGTCGTTGGATAGTACATGTGACAAATAATGTATTAATTATCAACAAATGGGTGGTGGTGAATTGCAATTTGTTTATTTTTTCGGAACGCAAATCTATTAATTCCTGATTCTAACTAAGACTTTTCCAGACATTAGTGCCGGCATATGATGCACCAACAGTGAAAGCCACCCAAAGTTTCTATTCCGAAGTCGATTCTGGAGCAGAAGAAGCTGAGGTAGGTGCCTGATTTTCACGTACCCTTATGCAGTTCTCATCTTGTGGACGACCTTGCTCTTTGTTATGTAGAAACTTTATCTTTATTCTTTTGGCATGAAAATATAATTTTTGCTTATTTCTAGATTTTTGGTGTGAAATATTCGGTGAGACAGCGGCGCATCAATGCACCGGCTGTAAAGAGAGCGATTGGTAATATATTGTCGAATGCGAAGGTAAGTTTTTGTATATATTTAACTAGCTTTATTGTTAAGATTGACGAAGAAGATTGCGTTTTAGACACCTAGGGAATATTTTATTATTCACTTAAAACTGGAGAATATAATTATTTTTAAGCTTGATGCCGATGCCTTGAATGCTGAACTTTGCGTCGCACGGCAACAGGGATTTAGTTTTCTTGATGGTTTGGATGATTTGAGTATCGTAAGCGAAGATTCTTCTTGGGACTCGTTTGTTCTGAATAGCCAAGATCGTATCGAGCTCAGTAGAGAGGAGGAACGATTGCAGTTGAGGGAAGAAGAAGTAAATATCTCCTTTTTTCATTTCAGCGAATAGCTAATTGCACTGAATGATGGACAGATATTTAATATCGTTATGCTGAAGTTCCGGGAAGTTATATTTTTAAATTTGAAATATATATATCTTTTTCTCATTCCAGGAGATGAATGATGATCCAACATGTGAGCTGCGGCATACTGAAGTTACAGTAAAAAATTTTGGATTGGAGGGTCGGCATACATTTTCATCGGTTTTGGCCCAACTTCCATCATATTTAGCGGGACGAACAGCTGATGACCTCAGTCCTATCAATGCGTTCTCAGTACTATTGCACCTTTGCAACGAAAATGTTAGTAATTTTGATCATTGGGATTCAAAGTTCTTGGGATTATTTGCTAATTTTTATAAAATCTAAAGTTTTTGTTGAAGAATTAGTTTCTACTTAATTGTAGTTTTACATCGATATGGATTCCTTTGTTCTTTTTGTTTGTTTAATTTTTTGTAGGATTATTAATTTGTATTTCAGAATTTGGAGCTCCTGCAACGTAGGGATGATAGTGGTTTGATAATGCCAACGGAAATGGGTGATTTCACAATAATATCCGCTCGGCAAAGCAGGGTGAATCGTAAACGTACTGCCTCTAAATGTCGATAATTTAATGATTATTTGGTATTGTAGTATATTTTACGATTAATTATTAAAAGCTCACTCCAAATCTCCTTCCGTATTTTTTAGCTTCACCCTTGTTCTGTGTAAGTAATTATTGCTAGGTCTCAATTTTTCTTCCTGTCAAATTGCATAATTGAAAAGATACTTGAAGAGTAGATTGCGTTCACTAAATAAGAACTAGCGCAAGACTTATGGGTTGGTTCTCTCGTCAGTTTTCTGATAAGAAAATATTTTATCGGGAACTTACGGAGATTCATGTAAATGAATTTTCATTTTCATTTTGCCATTACTCTTTCTGTATGTAATGCTTAGTTTGATTCTATGTTGACATGTTATGGAACAAAGTGTTAATTGGTGCTTTGGTTTTAGAATATTTCTCCATTTAGAATATTTTGAAATTTCTGGAGAAAAGATAAGGAGAAGATGTAATTGTTGTAGTGCGTGCGAAACATTAATCATAGCGTAGTTTTATCATAATTGTTCTAACTTGCAATTTATCTCTTCTGTTCGCCGAAGGCACAAATTATCACTTAAGCATTTTTTTTCGTAATGTAATATATATATTTATTTTTTGGTTTTCTCCCCTTCAGAATGTCTTCTGAATCCTCCCTGATGTGATACATCAAATTTTACAGTGTTCTTTTTTTGTTCTACTTAGAAATAATTTGCTTCCTTATCGATGTACCTACCGTAATTACAATGAAACATAATAAAATTACTGTATTATTCGTGAATGAAGGAAAAATTGCTCATTTGTCACGCAAATCCACAGATTAAAATAACGATTAAGACTGTTCATACTCTGTTATAAAGTACATGTTGATATTCAAATGAATGCTTACAGTAAATATAAAATAATACATCTGAAATCCATTTAAAGATATTGGTTTCTCTTTACGTTTAGCTAATGTTTTACTTAATTTTTGCTTTTATTTAGCTCATTATGTTTTAAACAAACATCGATATTTTGTTCGACAAATAAGGACTAAAAATTGATTGCATTTGTTCAATGAAATATATTTGTTTTATTCTGTTGCCGAAATAATTCGAAGAAGTCTATTCATATCGGGTGAAGTCCGCTATTTTTACTTTTTTTTCAAATCTCATTTGATAATTTTAAGCCATAAATAATAAAATCTAACCTATTAATAGTACACTGCGTTTTCATAGATTAAAAAAAAGCCATTTATATCTTTCGTTTATTTTTTTCTTTTTTTCATTGGAAAAAATATGTGATGCATTCATTTTTATTCTGAAAATTCTTGCTCGAATATGTCATTTGAGGAAAGGAATGAAATTTAATTGCGAGCTTTGTGTTTTAAGATTTAATGATCCATTGATCAATTGCATTTTTTCTTTAGTAATAAATTGGTTACTAATTAAAGGAACTAAAAAAAATCGTAAAAAATAAATCTGATGAGTTCTTTTTTTTTGAAGAAAAATTTCAAGAAAATTTCAATTCAATAAGGTAGAATAATTTTCTCTTCGTTCAATAATACGAAATTCTGGAAATGGCAATGAAGACGATTATATGATTGATGATTCTCTAAAATTTTATAAATAAAATGAAAATGTTTTATTATTTGAAAAGAAACAGGCTAAACTTAATTTATCCTCAAATGGATAGAGAGAGAGAGAGAGAAAGGAGGGGAGTGGAGAGAATTGCCTATGTCTCTTTTAATTGTATTACAAAAAAGGCAATACGATTGTTCAATTAAACTTATCATACCTGTAACTAACATTTATAAATATTGTACTAAAGCTATACCTGATAGTCAAAATTTATTTTTTTTTAAAAAAAACTAATAAACTGGTTTACAAGAGAGATAAAGCTAAATAATTAATGATTTAAATAAATAAGCAAATAAAAATGGAATATTTAACGCGTTGTTGAATGACAAATTTCAAATGAAATTTCACATAACATTTGAAAGGTCAGCTTATGTAACTCTCGTAAATATCAGAACATTAAATTGAAAAAAGATTGCCTTATTAAATTGTGAAGAAAATGACTTTGTTAACTTCATAAAATTGAACACAGAAGATAGACATATAGGAAAAATGACATCCTCAAAAACAGCAAATGTCCAAGGGATTAAATGATTGAAGTAAATGATATAAAGTTTGTTCAAAATTTCATTTTCTGACAATCTTAAATGAGAAAAATTTTTTTCCTTTATTAGACACAAAGATGAACATTCTTTGTCTCACGTACGTAAGTGATTTTTAACTAATATGAAAAAAGAGTAAAAATTAAAAACCGAAATTTATCATCGAATAATTGATAAACCACTACATTAATAATTATCAAATTTAATTTTCAAGAAGCAAAATTAATGAAAAAAAAGGTTTGCTTGAAAATGCACTTCAATAACTACAGTTATTATTGTTTAAATGTTATTTTATCGATAAGAAAAGAAAGAAAGAAGAATGTCGAATTTTCTTCATTGTTAATATAATTATTTCGTTTTGTTGTTGCTCATTTCATTCTTCGTGCTACTGTAATAAAATTGCTGGAATGATTAAAATTGAAATTGATTGCAACCAATTGAACGATCAATTGAAATATTACGTTAATTGAAATATCACTTTAAAATGATGGTTTACGATGCAAATATAACAAGGTTCCGCCATCGCTTTTTAATCATTTTTTTTTCCTTTTTAGGTTTTTTTTTAAATTTCATAATGACAAAGAAAAAAAAAGCGAAATAAACGATGGAATACTTTAATTTTATTTATAATTTAAAGTTTATTACGATTTTTTTCTGTTTGATTGATTGCAGTGGTAAATGTAATTGACGAAAATGTTTTTGCTTAAAAATTTTTAATTATTATTGAACGATATATCTTTCAGGCCGGCTTTTCACTTTTTTCCGTCTGATTTTCGATAGTATTATATATATGTGCGTGTACATGTACATACTTTTTTTTTGATTTTCATCCTTTCTTATACGGTAGCATACATGTACGTTTCTTGTACGGTAGCATACAGTACACTTTAGGATATTGTAGATTCCATTGATCCTTATTTTTGACTGGTTTATTTCAAATATTGCACTCAGCCCTTAAATCGTTACTTCTGATTGCCCTTGGCTACTGCAAAGTGTTGAACGGTATGTGCGACCATTGGTTTTAGCTAGTTTAATTCGAATACTGTAAGATAATATTTTTATATAAGTGTTATCTTACAGTATATGATAGAGTACTTTTCCTATTACCTGGAATGAATTCAATGTATTCATATCATCATGTATTCATGAATTCAATGTATTCATGAATAATGTATTTATATCATCCAGTTATGGCGTCGATTTGCTTTCTTACTTATTTTTTAGAAAAATTGCTACCAAACCTGCTATGACAGAAAAGAAAAAATAATAATTATACAAGAAGTTGAATTTTCGTAAACGTCACACATTTGTCATCTCATCTCTAACAAATTAGTAATTTAAAAAAATCCTGTTCTTTCTTTTTATTTCAATATTTTCTACAAAAGTTTGTTCTCAAACACAAAAGGAAAAACTGATGATTTTTTTTTCAAAAATGAACAATTTTTGAGTGAAATTAAACAAATTGCTGGCAATAAATAATAACTTTATATTTATAAATGAAAAAAAAACCTGCTGATTTTCTTTTCCCCTTTTTTTCACTTATCCATTTAAATAATTAATGGCAAAAAAAGAAAAAAAATTTTGTGAATATAACAGAACGAGTGATTATGTCTAAATGAAATAAAGTAGATTTTTTTTTGGTTGAGAATTAATTTTGACAATTTCAATTAGATGTAAAGTTTGTTAGTTTTGTTTTGTATTCTTTGTTAGGCCTATGCTTACCATATGCTTATTGAAGCAATACCTTAGCACTCATTTTCATTTGCATGAAATTGCTTTTGCTTTTCCATATAACGAACAGAATTGCTTTTTGTTAGACTTCTAACACTTATTGATTGCGTCAAATGCATTTAGCGCGTGATAAGAATGATTTTACAGGGTGAAATATAAGTTGGCAAAGAACTGACGTCAATCAATGAGTGATTTCATTTTATTATACTTTTCTTATTCTGCATTCTTCAGTTATACTGTAGCTCTAATAAGGTATTACTGTAATTAAAATAAGCATACTATCGATTATTAGCTGTTACTAGTAAGTGCTACACCGATTAGATGTTGATTGTAATATGTAAAATTTGACTGATACGTAATATTTGTTATTGTTAGTTAATAAAAGAGATGAAAGTTTATATGGGTGTACTGTAATATTGAATATCCTTGACTATTACAGTATTATCCCTCTAGAGATACTGTACCGTAATATTGGTAATACGAGAAGGTATTGCATTGTAATAATGATAATATGAGAATTAATGAAGTGTAACAATGAGATGGTGTGGCTGTGTAAAATGATGATGATGACTTATTCGGTTTCCTCTTATTTTAGCCGTACAAAATAATACTTCATTATTTTGAGTTGTATAAAATTTCATAGAAAAAAAAAACAAAGCAAAAGAAAAGTTTTGACATACAAAGCTAATATTAGTTGATGTAATTTAAACAGTAATGCAAACAGTGTTTTAATTTTAATCATTTATTGCTTCATATGATGATGATGATGACGATGATTCATTTTCGAATAAACAAATTTCTCTTCCATTTCATTTCATTTTTTTTTAAATTGGTTAAATCATTTTCAAATATTTCAGCAAGAATGGGCAAAAATTTGTGCATACACACACACACCCACACACACACACACACACACACACACACACACACACACACACACACACACACACACACACACCCATATACTGAAAGAAATATCGACGATTCATATGCATCAAAACACTTAACAAAGGCAACTGATGAAATGGATGTCTAATTTTCCATTTGCAGACATTTGCTTTTTTTTCGCAAAAAATTTTCAATATTTCTCCGTTCTTCTTCTTCTTCTTCTATTTTAGTACTTTTAAAATTTCAAATGTTGTTAATTTTGGAAATTTAAATAAATTTCTTTCAGCTATTTGTGCAACATTTATACACATATTTATGTCCTCTTGTAGCTCTGTCAACGCAATTAAATTAATTGCAATGAAATAAAATATTTTAAACTGTGTGCTGCAGCACATTTTTTTCATTCTTTTTCTTTCGAAATTGTTTTTGTGCACAAAAAAATTAATTAAAAACAAAAAGTTAAGATTTGCGATACATTTGAACTTTTTTCACATTTTCTATCTTTCACCTAAAAATAATTTTTCAGGTAGTTTTTTTTTCATCATAAAATGTCTACTTGATGTAATTAAGAAAATATTTAGTGCTGAGCACTAGCACAATTATACATTTCTAAATGTAAAACAATAAGTGTTCGTTTTACGTAATTTATCTGTCTATTTTCATATCACAAAATTTTTTTGTAAATTTTTTATTTTTAAAATAGAAAGTTGTTTAGTTGAATTATTTAACTGTACAATAATTCGCTATAGCATAAAGTGTAGAAAGATGAAATTTGCTTATCGTTTAAAGGTTAACAACAAAATTTTTAATTTTTTATATAATTTAATGATATTATCAATTTCAATTAAATTTTCAAATCACCGCCTTCGTGAGATGAAATTAATTTGCACATAAAAGTAAACGATCACTGAAAACAATAAATTGTAGTGCAAAATTAATTTTCATCTAAAATTTTTCCCAAATAATTCAGACTGTATAACATAAAACTAATTTCATTTTAGCCTCTCTCATCAATGAACCCAAAATTAATTTGAAATTTTAAACTCATTTCATTACTTTTCGAAAATTTGGAATTAATTTAAAACATCAAATTATTTTCATTTCACCTCTTATTAATCGATTTCTACAACACATAAATTTATTTGTTTACAAAACAATAAAATGGAATTGTCGCAATTCTATGCGAATTATTTATTCAATTTTTATTGACAAATTTTCTTCCCTTCCACCATCCATTCTCGACTATTTCACATTTTGTCAATTCTATGCATAGCTAATGCAACAAAAAAAAAGAAGTGATAGATGAGGAGGAGGAAGAAGGCCTAAATGAAGTCTGAAATTACAATTTTGCACAGCACAATTCTTCGTCTTTGAATATTTTTAAAATTTTTGATCAAAAATTTTTCTTTTTTTCATTCCCAATCTACTAGTTTAAAAATGGTATAATTATTTAAATAATAAAACGAATTCATTTTCATGCTTTAAAAAATTTTATCAAAAATACTGCATGATAATTGAAGGCCTAATTTTTAAATTGAATATTAGCATTTTTTTCAACGTTATTCATTTTCTCTAGCTTTTAACCTCTTCTCTCCCTCTGTTCACTATCTCGTTGCTTTTTTTAATTCATTAATTTAATAAAATATTTGTTTTAATTATGCTGTATTTAGTTTAACATAAAGTCATTTGTTACGTATTGTTTTTTTCATTCGTGTGAAATGCTTTTTTTTTTGTTTCATTACGTGAAGGTCATTTCTGACGTTTTAACTGATTTGTGAAATGAATTAACGCACTCGAAAATGTTCAATAATTTATTGAACAATAAAAACAATTTTGCTGTTGTTGTTGCTGCAATAATAACAGAGAATGTATGTTTAACGTAGCATAATTAACAAAGTGGTTAATTAATAAATCAATTTAAATAATTAATAATAACGACAACAACTGTAAAAATAAAAGTAATAATAAATAAATAAATAGACAAATAAATAGGCAAATAATAATTAAATGATTAAATAACTAAAATAATAATTAAATAATTAAATAAATTAATAATTAAACAAATAAATCAACAAATAATAATTAAATAAGTGAATAAATAAAAACAAATAATAGTTAATTCAAGTGAAGTGATCAGTTTAAGTCATTGCAACTAATTTAATTGATACTAATAATTCATGTAATATGTGGCGAAATTATAGAGAATAATTATCAGTGCTCATATATTTCAATAAATTTAATTATTTTCTCTTTCTTTCTCTCTTTCTCTCTTTCTCTTTGCACTTTTTTCCTATCAGTATGCATTGTCAATTGATAATTTTAAATATCTGTAAATATGCATATCTATTTCAATTCTTTATGAAATAGTAATTTCATAATAATGTTGATAATTTAATAAAATTAAAAATATGACTGGCATAATTCATAGATAATTGAAGTGAGAGAGAGAGAGAGAGAGGAAGAGAAGAAGAGAGGATGAAGGAGGAAGAGAAGCTATTTTAAAATTCAATTGAAACAAATAGCATAACAGCTTGTTTCATATTGTACATTCTTCAATACACAACAAATACTCTGAGCTATTTTCACACTTTTTCTTTTTTTTGTTAAATTGAAAGAAAAAAAGAAAACGAAAAATAAATTTTTAAATCACTCCCTCCTTCACTCTTCGTTCTTCATTTCTTCTTTCCTCCGCCTCGTTCACCCTCCTCCTTCCTTCATCTTCTCATCCAACAGCGCCACAAGCGCCACGCATTTTGCGCATTAAAAATAATTATTAATACCCAAACGATCCATTTCATCCAATTCCGTTCCTCAAATGCAGACATTATCGATTCTCAGTTTTTTTTTTTCCTCCAATTCTTCTTCAATATTAATGGATGGAAAATTTTTTAGTATACCATCACCCACTCTCTCTCTCCCTCTCTCTCTCTCTCTTTTTCTTTCGCTTTAATTATTTCATTGATTAAAGATTAAAACAAATGATAATTAGTTGAATTAAATTAATATTTTAGGTAAACAATAAATGATAGCAAATTGAACTAAAATATTTTGTTTATTTTTTTTTTAATTGAAAATGAATGAAAGGAAAAAAAAGAAGAGAGGTGAGAAGGAGAAAATTGAAATTATTAATATGTTTATGGTCATTTTATGTTTAAATAATGAAATTAATATATTGGATTTTTAAAATTTGGTTTTTTCATTTAAAATTTTACATAAAATTTTTCAGATTTAATACATTTCATATTATTAAAAAAAATTTTTCTTAATTATTGCAGATTTTTTTCCCATTGTTTTGCTGTTTTCTTCCATACAATAAAAAGTGCTTTTCATTTGTATTTTTCTCGTTTTTCCATATCTCTCTATCTTTGTAATTAAATTTGAAAAATTTTAAATTTATATATTTATAAAAGTTTGATTATTTGTTCCTTTCTGTTTGCACTTATATTTCTGTTTTCCTTGAAATCACACAAAACAATTAAATAATTTATTTGCTTATTTTTATTTTTCAAAAGTTTTCAGCAATTAATAATTAATTAATGTTTTTATTTAGATTTCAAAATGCATATATAATAATCAATTAATTGTTATCTATTAATAGTTAATAATTTAACTTTTGTATAATAACCTTTTAATTTTAATTGTTAAAATTTATTAAAATATAAATTACTGGTCGATCGATCAGCTTTTATGATATTGAAATGTGCAAAAATCATTCTTATTTGTTTATATGCTTTTATGGATATGTCCGTGTGTCTGTCTGTCCGTCCGTCTGTCTGTCTGTCTGTCCGTCTGTCCGTCTGTCTGTCTGTCTGTACATCTATGATGGATGTATTTTGTAAGTAAATAGTTCAACAAAGGTCATTCGTTATTCATTCAGGTGGAATGCTGTGCATACGATAACACACTGCAATGTTTCATTTCTCATTCTCAACATATCGAATGTATTTATTAATTTATTACGAAATTTGTTAAATTTAAATTTCACTTAGCTAATGTATTGTTGAAGTCAATGATCGGCCTCTTTTCGGGTATGTCATATTGCTATACAATTACCTCTTTTCATATTTATTTACGTTTGTTATATGAGAAATTGTACTAAAAATCATAATATTAATGAAATACTCATATTTTATAAGGTCACTGCTGCAGGTAGGTCAATGGATGCGTGTGCGTGTGCGTGTGTGTGTGTGTGTATGTGTATATGTGCGTGTGTGTATATGCATGTGTATGCGTACGTGTATGAGCGTATGCAGACGTATGCAAATACAAATGTGTATATGTGCACGTATATGTGTATACGTACGTGTATGTGCGTGTGTGTGTGTGTGTGTGTGTGTGTGTATGTTTACCATTTGGTTTTAAATAAAAGTTAGCATTAAAGCCGATGAAAAGTAAGCGATATTTCAGTTCGTCGTAGTTTTCATTTTAGGACGTTAACGGAATGAGAGAGATATATATACCTAAAGGTTTTAGGATATTAGCAGATGAGGAAGATAATAGCATTAGGCAAGGTGTAATTATTGCAGCACATAATGCAATTAATTAAAAGCTATGAAATTAATTTTTTTTAGAAATAAAATTTTTTGAAATTAATAAAAACTAATTGAATAAAATAAATTTTTTGAAAAATTTTAGTTATTATAATTTAGCATTTTCCTTCTTTTTTTCTTTTTTTTTTACTTTTATCATTTCCGATTTTTTTTCTGTTATTTATTACTGATTGTTAATTGTTCCTATTAATTACTGTTATTGTTAATTATTAATTAGTCTTATTAATTATTGTTATTATGAATTTAGCTGTTATTTCCTCATATATGTATGATATTATTTAAAATTTAAATAACAACGATGTTAAGGATCTTATCAGTTAGGCCTAAATGATTTTTTTTCCTTCTGTTGAAATATTACACGAATAAGGTGAGGGAAGAGAATGAAAGAGGATGAGAAAGAACGAGATGAAAGACGAGAGAGAAGAAAGGAAAAAAGATGGAAAAGATTGAAAATGATAGTGTAAAAAAAAATGGACTATATGTTTCGCCTTCATTTTTCCCCCTCTCTCTCTCTCTCTCTCTCCCTCTCTCACTCCCCTTCTCTGTTTTTTACATTTTCAATAATTTTCGTTTATTCGTTTTTAACACTTTCTAAATTCACACAACTCATATCTTTTTAAATTTATTTTAAAATAAATATTTATATGTGATATTTCGCTTTACATATTTTCAATTTAATTTCATTTGTTTATTTCTCTGTTACAGATTTTCAATTTAATTTTATTTGTTTATTTCTCTGTTACAGACGTACGTAAAGTAGTAATATGAAAAGAAAGGAAAAAACAAAGAGTGAAAAGAATGCTAGCAGGCAGGCGCTCTTTTCAATTGTTTTAGCAAAATATTTCCATTGTGTTTTTAAATTTCACAAAATGCAATTTAAAAAAAAAAACAGAAAACGAAGAAGCGATGACTCATTTTCAAAAAAAAAAGAAAGAAAAGAAGAACAGACAGATTGAATCAAATTTTCTCCATCATCTTTTCTAAACATGTCGTACAGTAACGCGTTGTACGCATTATTTTGTGATTGAAAAAAAAAAAACGAAGACAGAAAAATGCCTTTTAAATTTTTAAGAAAATAATTTTAAATGAAATTTCATACATCAAAAATATACGTATAGAAATAAAATGTTTAACGAATTCAATTTTGTATAATTTTAATATAATACACAATGTGTATATTCTTTGAATAAAGTATTTTACAGTAAGTATAAAAGTTAATTATTGCACACAGCGATGATATGATTTATTTTGAAAAATTATTATTGAAAATTGAAAATGTAATTATTCATACAGGATAAGGGAGAAATTTGAAATTATTATTTATTGAAGAAATGAAATTATTTGTAATTGAGAAAACTGGAAATGTACTTAGCTGACTAATTTATCATTTATTTAAGTTATTGGATTAGCATATCATTTGTTTTTATAATTTTTATAATTTTTTTTTCACTAATTTAAGTGATACAGTTAAATAAGTCAACATTTGCTTGCTGTTTGTTTGCTTAATTGATTTATTTGAAAAAGGAAGAAAAAATTTTATTTCTTTCTTTTCTGCTTCTCATTAGCTTTGCTCTCAAATTATATTTACAGTTTAAATTTCACTGAAAAAGAATTATTGTAATGAAATATCATTTCAAATAGTAATTCTTGGCGAAATATCATTTCAAATAATTAACTTGGCACTTTAACTTTTATATTTTGCTATTAAAAGCTATTTTATTGTTTCGGCCAATATATAAGTGTAGGAATTATAAAATAAAATTAATTATATAAGTATAGGAATTAACGAAATGAAATTTAATGAAAAAATTAAATTAAAAGGAAACAATTAGTTGTTATTGGCTCATCCGTTAAACGATTTTATCCATTTTTGCAATTTGTGATGTGATGTAGCCAGTAAGGAAGATTGGGATCGACGGTAGCTCATCGATGCAATTTCTTGTCTTGGCACTTTATTGCATAGACATACTTGGCACTTTATTGCATAGACATACTTGGCACTTTATTGCACAGACATACTTGGCACTTTACTTTCATACTTAGACTAAAATTGAAGACGAAAGCAAAAGTGCAACTAAGAAGAGCAAAATTAAAAAACAACTTTTATATATTTAAAATGAAATAATTCTAGTTTTAGTTTGTTTTAATTTTTATTAAAAAATTATTAAAATTATTGTTGTGTGATAAAGGCGAAAATATATGTATTTTAGCTCTCAACAAGGAAACTTTAGAAAAGAAAAAAAAAACTTTTAGTCATCATTTTATATTACACTTTAAAATATTGATGATTGATTACTTCCTGACCTTTTTTTCTCCTCCTTTTATCATTCTGATAAATACTCAACTCTGTTTTTTCAATTGCCATTAATATTGAAATTCAATTTTTACTTCTCAACAATTCACTATCACTTATCATCGTCATCATCATAATTATTCTAGGCGGAATTGATCATGTTTTACTAACAGTGAATGAAGCTTTATGGTTAATTCAATTAAAATTAAATTAATTTATCATTGTACTAACTTATTAGTTACTAAACTGATTCATTTTCATTATTAAACTATGATATTAATGTAATTAAATTATTCGTTAAATTTATTCCACTTTTTTTTTCATTTCAATGAATTCAAACTTAATACTTTATCTTATCATACTCTAAAATTCTCAATTAATCAATCAATCATTTACCTAATTTAGCCAAAGAAAGGAAGAGTTCATTTTAGATCGCTCGTTCATTTCCGCCCTTCATTATTAGCTTTAATTGCTTCTTACCATTTAGCAATTTAAGCAATTCGTTCTCTTTCTTCTTTCTCTCCTTTTTTTTTCTATTTTGTCATTTTCTTTTAGGACATTTTTCATTTTACAATGAACAAATCTGTCTGCCATATGGTAGCAGAAAACAAAAAATAAAAAATAAAAAGATTTAAAAGATTGCAAAGTTAAACAATTTTGTCCCATTTTTTTCCACCTCATTCTTCGCTATTTGCTACTACAACAATTTCACCTCTCTCGAATGCCTTCTGTGCTTACCATATCTCATCATTAAATCTGTAAAAGATTTTCTCAAAAAAAAAAAATTTTTTTTACCGATATGAAATTAGTATTTTAAAACTGAACTAAATACTTCTGCACTATACACATATTCATCCGTCTCACTGTCACGCACACACACACACACACACACACACACACACACACGCACATATATATATATATATATAATATATATAATATATATTTATTTCTATGCATAAAATTAAAGTTAAATTAATTTTTTCTTTATTATTATTATTATTTTTATTAACAAAGGAAATATTGATAGTATCAATATTGCTTGTTTTATAATGTCTAATTTTTCCTGCGTATTTTTGATGTAAATTGTATTATTTATATATGACGACTTAGACGTACGCGTAAATACATACAAAATTTTAAAAATTTATTGAATTCTTTTTACCTAAAATATATTCGGTTAATTACTTGAAATATATTCGATATAAACGTAGTTTTTGTCTGTCTTAAAATTCCCTTCATTTAAAGGCATCAATATATCTATCTCATCCGTTTTCTCCTCCTCAAAGCTTTTTTTCTTCCTTCTCTCTATTGCTCTCTTCTGTCTCTTTCTCCCTCTTTGAGATTTAATATAAAACAATAAATTTCATAATTTATAACAAAACAAAATATGAATTCTTCTATGAGATGAAAAGAAAAAAATGACAATAAGTGAATGAATTTCATATGTATAAATAAAGAGTTCAGTTAAAAATATTAAAATGCAAAAAGTTTTTTCAAATAATTCAAAATAATAAAATTTTATAATTATTGTTAAATAATATTTTAGAAATTAAAGAATAAGTGAGGTGTGGAAAGAAAAAGTACAAAAAATTGGAAAGATTATTTTTTAATTTTCAAAAAATTTTTTTTTGACATATTCTGAACTAAATTTAGCATACAAATATTTATTTTTTTTTTGTATTTACATCTTGTCGAAAGGAATTATTGAAGAATTTCGCTTATTTGCCTTCTTTGTTTACATTTTAAATTGAAATTTAAAAAAATTGCATTTGATTATTTTAGCATTTTGAGTAAATGAGTTGCATGAAATGAAATGGATGAACGAAGCGATGGTTAGTTGTGAGAGAGGAATTTTTTGTTTCCCTTTTTTTGTCTTAAAATAATTTGAAATTAACTACTAACATTTTTCAAGCATTATTTTTCAAATTTTAGATTTACAGTGCTTTTGAAAAAGAATTAAATTAATTACTAAGCTAATAACTTGAATGATCATAGAGGGAGAGAAAAAGGATGAGAGAGAGAGAGAGAGTTCAAAGAATGCTAAGACTAAGATTAAAATTTCCAATTAATAATATGGCATAGTTGTACTTTAAACTAGCAGTTAGTTCAACAAAGACAGAATTGATTGATTAGAAAGTAAAAATAAATTATTCAATTTTCGTTTTACAATTTTTTTTTTTTTGTTTGGGAGAAAGAAGTATTGGTGTGCGGTCGGATCGAGTCAGACCGGAAATGATGTATCAAATGGAATTGAAAGTAGTAATTCATTTAAAATGTTATTTGAGATGAATAAATTTTTAAAGATGTGAAAATATCGGTAAAGCAAGCTAAATGATAAATGGGATGATGCGATAAAAGCAATAAAAATAAAATTAAAAAATTGTTGGAATATTTTTAAACCATTTCAAAACGTATTAATTCATTTCCGCTCACTGATTTTTACTTTCTCCCCCTCCCTGTCTTTCTCTCTCTCTCTCTCTCTTCCTTGTGTAATTAAAAGAAAATGTTCCAATCATTGCATAAATAGCTTATCTATTATTATTGAATGAATCAAACGTTTATTTACATTTTAGGATGATTGAAATACTGAAATATATTTTTGTGTGTTTCGTTGAAAATTTATTTCCGCAAAAATATAGTACAAATGAAAATTGTAAGTTTTTTTTTCATTGAAAAAATAAATTTTTCAGAAATGAAAATGTTTGTTTTTTGTTTAGAAATTAAAAAATACTTAATTTTTCTTATTGTTCTAAGAATAGAAATAAATGACAAAGTTGGTTTTATTTGTATTGTATTTTCAGTCCTTTTTTCTTTGCTGTTATTTTTCCGTTCGTTCATCTCTGTTCTCATCCACTTAATATTTTAGTGAAAAATAAACTTTTATAGTTTAACTTTTAATGCTAATTGAAATTTAACATAAATATCACCAAAAATAAAAAATAATAAAAATATAAAAGTAATAGAAAAAAATAGCAATATTTTAATATTTCGGAATGTAAGAGAGGACATTTCATGATTTGAATAATTCCGGAATGTAAAACTTTAGTTTATTTAGAAATCTCAGTTATATATTTAAATTTAGTTATTTCAATAAAATTTATTTATGTTATACATTTTATAAATTTTTTAAAATCAAAAAGTCATATATATATATATATATATTTAAATTGGTTGTTTAGACCAAAATTTTTATTTTAATTAACAAATGTAAGGGATAATTAATATTTATTCATTAATGGATAGTACTGTAATGTCACAAAATTATCCTTTATTTCTTCTCCTTCCTACGTCAAGTGTAATTTAATTAAAAACATCGTTAAAATATTTATGACTTTTTTCCCATGGGATTATTAGCAAATTGAATATGAACCTATCACATTTTAATCGCAACAAATACACAACGGTTGGAGTATTATTAATTTGTCATTGAATTATCATTGATAGTTTAATGTTAATTACTTTGAGGTAATTAATAGTATAGCAACGATTTGTTGTCTCTCTTTCTCTCTCACTATACTCTTTTTTGTTCTCTTCACTAATGCATTTTTTTCTTTTTTTTTTATTTTAATCTCTTCTAGCACATATACACTTCTCTTTCATTTTAGCTCTTCTTTTCTTCTTTTTACTGAAATTTCATTATTTTTTAGTGCATATAGTATTGCTTGTATGATTTCAGGAAGAGGTCAAACCTCGACCTATGCGAATTACATTTGAATGATATTCTATTGTTTGTTGTTTATAAATTACTGAGGAGGAAAGTACGCGTTGTCTTTTTTCCTTTTTGTTGAAAAATGAAGAAAATTACAGACTAAGCTGAATTCTTACAAATTGGTCGGAAACTATAGACAGAAAAAAGAAAGAAAAGAATAAAAAACTTGAACTTATCCATTTAAATTGATCAATGTGTTAAGAAAGAAATTTATCACTGCAAAAAAAATTTTTTTCTTGGGAAATTTTTTTTAGCTTTGTTAATTTTTCTTTTTATTTTTATCCGATGAAATTTACATACAACTTAACGTACATTACATATAACTTATAAACGAGAATTTTTAGTTTAAAATTATATAAAGAAAAAAAAACAGTAGTAATGAAGATTTGCTGATGGATTACAGAAACTGATTTGTGCAATCAATCAAAGGTTATTCATACATATCATCTCTTTTTCCGTGATTCTTTTTCACTCTAATTTTTTTGGAAAAAAATAAAAGAAAAAATTTCAAAAAATAGCATTTAGGGATTATTTACCCTCTATTTTAGCTTTATTTTTTTTTAAAAATTTTTCTCATTTATTATCTAATAATATTGAATTTTTCATTTGCTATTTTATTATGATGCATATATCTGTATGGAAATATTTGAAATCTTTTACGAGGTGATCAAAATATTAAAATAGTTGAAATCATTTGCGAGGCTATAGGAATATTAGAAGACGTTCGATTGAAATTTCAACACATAATTATCTCCGTCATGAATAGAAGTAAATTGTAAATTTTGAAATATTACCCTAAGCAAAATGATAATAAAATGCAGTGATGAAATTTTAATCTTATGATGTTTTTGTTTTAATGTATATTGCAAAGTTCGTTTTTTTGTTTTTGTTTTATGTATTTAATATTGTTATTTTTTGTGTTTTATTTCAGATTTTGTTTCAAAAAATGATTTGAGAAAAGCAAAAATTGTTGGATTAAACGGTGAACGATTTATTTATGCAATGTGAAGTATACGTGAATATTTTTATAGTATACTTATATATATATATATTTATTTATTTATTTACTTATTTAATATATATATGTATAAGTGGATGACAAATATGATACGGTGATCGATAATAAAAGAAAATTTGAAACGAATGTGAGCAGTTGAATGAAATAATAGAATTATAAAATGGACGCATCAACAGCAAACGATGCAATTGTTGTCGAGTTGCAAATGTTAATTGATGAAATGCGTTAGTTTTTTATTTTTTAGGTTGAATTTTTTTCTTTACTTTTTAAATTAACAGCAAGGTAACGTAATGTGATGTGAAATATTGGCGTACAATTGTAACGTGAAGTATGCTTGTAAAAGGTAAAAAAAAAATGAAAAAAGTAAATTCGTGTGACGGGTATACGTACGTAAAACAATTCTGAATTGCAATAAAAATTAAATTGAATTAATAACATCATTATTTCATTTATTTATTTGATATTTTACAAGTTACAATAATGTTGTTTGTATGTTGTTATTTTAGTAATTATTCATATAAATATGAGTAAGAAATTAATTAATTACTGCGTATAACGTGTTATTGTTTACGGCAACTTCTAATATCATGTATTTGACTAAAAATTTGGAGCTAACACTGGGATAACTTAAAAAAATGCTACTTTTAGCTGTTGAACTTATCCAGTATTATCTTTTTTTAAAGTAATTGCATGTTTAATTTGTGATCATAAATTAATTGTAGGTTTGCAAGATTTCGATTCGATCCGTTTTGCAACTTATAGATGTGCTTGTAAATTACGTTTTATTCAAAAAAAAACTAATGGTATGTTTTATAAGAAGAATAGAATAAATATTGTCTTAGATCGTAATTCTTCGTAATTCTTTAGTATAAGTTCGTTGTAAGTTTTAATATTTCATTTGTACTTTTTTAGTGGGAATCTTCCTGGCACACAGGTATATAGATAGATAATATTGTATTTTTTTACCTTGTTAGTGATTTGTTAAGTATAATTAGCCAGTATACATGTTCTAGACCAGTTTAAAATATTAGAAGTTTAGTTAGTGTTATGAAAATTTTAACTTGAATTTTATCTGTAAGAAACCCATCTCTTCCTCTTTTTCCTGCCCTAATTGTATTAATATCCTGTATAGGATCACAATAGAAGTGCAACATCCACCCTTGGGATTTGTTTTATAAACAACTTATCGTTTAGTATACTTTTTAGCTTGCCATATCGTCCTCTGCTCTAAAAAGTTCGAAGTTTGTTATTTCTTTATCTCTTTTCCACTCCTTACTTCTTGTTTCGTTTTTTAACTTATTAAAATTTTTTTTTTGCAGTGCATCTAGTAGATATATGGAATATGATTGAATCATTTCGCGAAAATGGATTAAATGCACTTCCAGTTACTTCACAGGTTACTACTTTCAACTGTTCAATTATGAGATGTTGTTTTTAGTGCCCATTATATGGTTCGCTTAATTATCGGTTAATTTTTTTGAACCGAGTAAATTTAGTACTCTTTTGTTAAAGTTTTTAAAATCAGTATGGTTTTTTTTCTGGCAATAGAACAAAAGGAAACAAAACTGAACAAATTGAAATGTAAAAATAGCAAATAGTGTTGTCGTCACCTTTTTGTGCAGTCTATCATTTATTCAAATTTGAGTTTTGAAATATTTGATAATGAGGTAGTAAAATCAGTGAAATATTTATTGCGGCAATATAAGTGTCATTGGTAGATATCCTATGTCCTATTTGTAATGTAGAAATTTTGGTAGGTAATTATGTAAAAGTTATGAGTTGGCCAAAATAAAATGTTTTGAGCATAAAGGATAAAATATGAAATTCTTCAAATTTCAGTAACAAATTAGATTAAATTAGTTTCATCATTAATAATGCTAAAAATATTTTGATGCAACGTTTTACATATATTTTTTTTCGTATAAGAATCTTGTGTATCTAAAGAATTACTGCTTACAGGTGAAGATCTCCAGATTGGAATTGTTGCTTGCAACAATTTTTCATAACTTAAATAAGCGTTTACCCACTGCGCAACACATTGATACCGATAAATCTATTTCACTTTTGCTTAGCTTCCTCGTCGGTGCGTATGACAGGTTGTATTTGTTAATAATGATGAACAATATAATAATAAAAGAAATGCTTGTTGTGATTTAATTTCGGAGAAATCATTCATTCATACATGTCTGTAATGAACAATTATATGTCCTAAATGTGCTAGCTAATTATTTTACAGTGACTCATGTTTGAAAAAGCTTCGTTTACTAGTGATTCATAGAATACATTATCATCTTTTTATTGGTTTTATTTTTAGACAACAAACTGGTCGTTTAACGGTTTTTGCTATTAAAATAGCCCTTGCTACACTATGTGCCGGTAAATTAATGGACAAATTACGATGTAAGTAGGAGATATTCTCGTGAAATTTTTTAAAATGATATCAACGTAAGGCTAGAGTTTGATTTCTTGAATTGTACTTTATAGTTCATTTTTTATCTAGAGACTAGATTGACAGAGAAGTTGGAAGACTGATGAATAAGAGATGTTTGGGTACTTTTGTAGACTTTGCTACTTCAATGTGATAAAGAAATGCATATTGCACAAATTTTTTTACGAAAAATTTTTACGAAAAGTGGTAAGAATTAATAGAAGAATATGGAATTAAAATTTCAAAGACGTTTAAGTTAAGTTTAGATAGTGACATTTTGTTCGATATATCACAAACCTGAAATAAGGGATGAATCTTAATTTTTTCGTAATTTGACAACCGTAAAGTAACCACGAAAGTTAATATGGTTTGAGTTTTTGCTTACATAGGAAAATAATATGCTTATGTGCGTTTGTTTATTCATGTTATTTCTCAGTTTATAATTTTACTGCAACAACAGTCACTTATAAAATAATAAATTTTGCAGATGCATTTTCGCAAGTATCTAACAGCAGTGGTATAATGGAGTGGGATAAGTTTTGTGGTTATTTGCAACAAGTTTTAGCTCTTGCTACAGCTGTTTTTGAAGGTCCAACATTTGGTTACACAGAAACAGCATTGGGGCAATGCTTTCAGAAGGTTTGTTTGTTAGTTTATATGAATTTTGTTCTGTTTTGTTGCGGATGAAAATGTAATAGTGCAAATGTATTGTATGAAAAGCTTAAAACGAGGAAACAACTTAGGAAGAAAAGTACAATTTGACTGTATTTTTATACCTTGTTCTATTATTCGACCTCTCAAGTTCTTGCAGAAATGTTAATACATTGAGCGATGTTAATACATTGGAACGGATAAATGTAATAGTTACTTTAGAATTCTGATTTTCAGGATCAACGGGTAAATTTGAATGCGTTTCTGGACGTGATGTTAGCGGATCCTTGTCCACCATGTTTGATGTGGTTGCCATTATTACATCGGATGATCAGTGTCGAACATGTTTACCATCCGGTTGTATGTGATGCTTGCCAGGTAAAATCTTTCTTTTATAATCCAAAACTATTTTACTATTTGAAAAATTGGAAGTTATAATTTCAGTCTAATCATTGCATTTAACTTTCTTAGATTAGTATTGGTAGTTCATTTAATTTAATTGTGCTAAGCTTTAATTGAAGTAAGTAATTGTATTATCTAATAGTCATTGGATTAATTTAGGCTACAGTTAAATCAGGCTAGATTAGATTTCAATTTCATTAAGAACTGCTTGTGTGAGATGGTATTTAAGTTAAAAAAATGACATTCCGAGTTGTTCTTGTTTACAGGTCCGCTCATTCACAGGTTTTCGTTATAAATGTCAGCGCTGCACAAATTATCAATTATGTGAGCAGTGTTTCTGGCGTGGACGGACAAGTGCAGCGCATTCCAATGAACATGAAATGAAGGAATATTCAAGTTATGTGAGTGAATTTTCCATTTTAGTTTAGTGAGTGAAATTTCGGACAGTATGTAAATTATTGAAACATTTTCCTTCACCTGATTATCTGAGTGAGTATAGCTTTTGAATCTAATTTTCTGTGAGCTGATCAAAAAAGCGAAATGTTTTCGAAATGAAACGCACTTGTATTGTAGTTAAATTCAGTTAGTATTGACGTAAATTGTCTCTTAATGATGAATAACATCATTAAAAATATTATTTTTATATTTAAATATGCTATTTTTTCTACCTTTCTAGAGCAAGAGTAAATTTTTCATATGTATTCATAGAAATAATTGTCGTATTAAGCAGAATAAGTGTTAACGTTGAAAAATAGTGAAAAAAATTTATTTAAGTTAAATCTATAATTATTCCAAAAGTTTGATTTTTCTTACCAGCCAACAAATATCAATAGAGCAATTGATCTCCTTATAATAGTCACAAATATTTTACTTCATCAATGTAAGCCTTGTTATGTGATATTGCGAAGCTTATCCATTTCAGAAATCACCAACCAAACAATTAGCACATTCCATACACAAATCGCTGCGTTGTGTACCAGTGTCTAATCGTTCCACCCATCCTATATTCCCTGATCGCCCAGAACGTCCTCTTGACCTCGCTAATATTTTGCCAATAACGCCAACAACATCTAGGAGACGACTTTCAGAAGGTCTAAAAGACTGGACAAGTCAAATATTACCCGGACAATATCCGGTAACTAACGGTTGTGCAATGGATGACGAGCATAAGCTAATCGCACGGTATTCAGCTAAACTTTCTGGTCGAACACAGGTAATTACGGGAAACGTAATTCATTTGATGAATTAAATTCCTAAGGCCGTCATATGTAGTACCATCTAGTTGTTTAATTTAAAAAAAACCATCCATCTTTCTTTACGTTTTATTTGTGAAACTTTTAATTCGGAGTATATGCGCAGATGTATGATCTGAAAAAAAAGTACATTTAAGTATCCATTCGTATTCCCTAAAGATCGGGCAACCGGTATGGATGATCTTAGTGAGAAAACATTGATTGCACGACTTGAAGAAGAAAATGGTGAAATGATGCGAGAAATGGAAATGTTGAAGCAACAACAAGTAATATTGTTTTCCCTTTTTTTCCACATGTGTAATAAAACTCGTAAAGATAAGGAGAAAACAAAATTGGGTGAAATAGGAATATGTGCATCATAACTTTCTTAATTTACTGTTTATGAACATATAAAGTAGATTTTGTTCACTTACTTTCTATCATTTTTTTAAATTGCACGATTTATTTTGAGATCTACATATAATTCATATTAGTGTTATCTTTTTAGGAATTAGAAAATACGGATGAACAACTAAATGGTTTACGTGAACGCAAAGCTCAGCTTGAGGAAAAGATGCGTGTTATGCAGCAAACACGAAGACAACTAATGCAACAATTAGAAGTACTTATGTCAGAACTAAATGTAAGATATTTGTTTTCGTATGTCTTATGCTTGCACTGATATAGGTAAAAGTAAGTTCCGTTTCAACAGTTTTACTTTATCGAAATTATCGAAGGCTTTGTATGAATGAGTTTTTAAAAAATTCGGAACTTCGATAAATTCGTCGAAATATTTGCCTGTAAAAAGAGTTTCGAGTATGTAAAAACGAATATGTAAAAAGAGACGAATATGTAAAAAAAATTCGAAGTATAATAATCTTGAAAATCTTGTGAATCTAAATTCATATACAACGATGTTTTTTAAAAAAATGTCATGATTCATAGTTCCATGTTTCTATTCGTGAAAAGTTTCCTTTCAAATGCAGAGATCATGGTAATTGGGGGCATT
Organism: Litomosoides brasiliensis; assembly: GCA_013365375.1. Lineage (NCBI taxonomy): Eukaryota > Metazoa > Nematoda > Chromadorea > Rhabditida > Onchocercidae > Litomosoides > Litomosoides brasiliensis. Next base: position 31,700 of record JABVXW010000260.1, on the reverse strand, counting down.
CAGACATAAGATTATGGATGGAATTTACTGATAGAGTTATCGTTCACTCCCTAAAACCTGTTCATAATAAAAACCGATTTTGTTTTTGAAATGCATTTAATCTTTGTTTCCTTTGTTGCAGCAATCAAAAGGTGGCGGCATGGGTGCTATACCAGAATCATTAACCGGTATTGGAAGTCGTGTTTCGACTGCATTTCGGGATCTTGCTGCGCAGAGAGCTAGTTCAGTACCTGCTGCTCAGTTACAGGGTGATCTGCTTCATGCAGCTGATGATATAACGAATAATATGAGCACATTGCTCAGGGAACTTGGTCAAGGTTTGAACTTTCGAAGCCATTTCTTCTCTGTTAGTAGACATTTAGCGAATGAAGCACTGTTAGGAGGAATTAAGTGTTTATGAAATACTGCAAAAATCGCACAAATCTTTATGATATGTTCAACTGACCTCTTACTTTTTGGGTCATTTTTCTCAGGCATTTGTTAGGTAAATGGTTGTAGTCTTTTTTTAGCAACCAGTTTACGCGTTTTTAATGGGATATGTGACTTGCCAGCAATGACTTTTTTTTTAAAGAAAATTTATTTTCTTAACTTTAGTGCATCTTTTTACAATTCTGTTTGTAGTTTATTATCTGAAAATAACTCTGGTGATAAGATAGCAAACTAATGTTTTCATTTCATTATCAATTAATTTGAAGGAAATTCATGGAATATTTTTCAGCTCAAAAAGATGTTGTAAATGGTGGTAATGGAACAGAAAGCGGTTAGGAATCAATTTTTAACGCAAATGTGAAATACAAATTGCGACAGTCTGTTTAATGGTGAAAAATTCTTATCTGTTATGAATTGTTTGATATTCGTTTATCAAAATCTTTAAATGTTTTATAATCTTTCTGGATCATTCTCTGTCTGCACGCACTACTAATTCTATAACGCAGCTATGTTTAGGCATTTTAAATGCCGAACTTTCATTTTTTATATCATTTATTTATTTATATTTTTTTACAAATTTCATCTCTTTAATTAATTTATAACTATTTGAATGATCCCAAATTTTCTCTCTTTTCTATAAATTTTAATATTCAAATCGAATTTACATTATTAAATTATCACAAATCAGTGTACATTATATGAGGCATGAGAGCAAGAAAGACGGAAGATAACTGTGAAATTTGCTATCAAAGCATGTATGATTGACCAGGCTACCGAAGAAGTTGCCTTCGAAAGTTGCGCGAATTTTTTTGAAATTTCAGATATAGAGATCATTAACCAAAATTTCTAAAAAAAATAAAAATAAAAAAAAAATATTTTGTGCAGTGCATACTGAGAATGCACCGGCTGTTTTCAGCTAGCATATCTACCTCTTTTTGAATTCGTTTCTTCATCGGTGATACAATTATCTACCGTTGAATACAACATCTCTGTATAACTATAAAACTGCTATGCCAAGTTGACAGTGTTAACTTGTTCTGATAAATAAATCTATCGATAATTGAGGGTTATCATTAAAAAGATCCAATAAAAGGTCCAAAATTCTCTTAACAGATACATCTGCGAAGAAGCATATCATTCTTTTGTCGTTTGTTAATTCTATCAGATAGTTGTTGTTTACAGGATTGTTTACAGGAATGTTTACAGGATCGTAATACGATGTTTCAATTAAATTCTGATATTATTGTCATTATATTTAAGTATCTGTTGGAAATGTTTTTAAGAATGTCATTTATATATCTTTTTTTCCTGTTAAATCAATTAAAACTCATCTGTCGCAATTTATATCCAATACCTAAACTTTAGAATGAAATAATTTTGTTTACATTATGATTTGCTCTCTTGCAAATTGTGCTCTGTTCTGTATTAATCAGAAGTTTTTCTTTTCCTTTTTTTCCATCTGTTACTCTCTTCATTTGTTTTTGCCAATAAAAAGGTACTTGAAGGAAATACATATATATTTTATATTTATATATTTGCTTATTTATAATATTATATTGATATTTCTTTTTCTAAATCGGTGCATTTTAATTAATATGAAAGATCATTTTGCTGTTATATAATTGTAGAGACTTTATAAATATTCTTGATAAAGTCACAAGTTTTTCTTTTTGAATTTCCTAGACTAAAATACTATTGATTCCATTATATATCTCATCCATTAACAAATTAGATGATTGTTTATCACAATGTAAAAATTTCATCAAAAATTCATAAATAACGATTAAAACTATTCAAACTTTCACATTTACCGAAAAATTGAAAGAACTCATGGGTATGGAACATAAACAAAAAAAAAGATAGTTAAATAATGGACCAGTGCTAATGTCGTTCTTTTTTTGATATATTTTAGAAACAGGCACTGATGTTTTAAATATTAGCCTTCCTCCAAATATTACCTTTGACCTTTATATCATCACATTCGTTATTAACTGTAAATTATATAATAGCACCAGTTTCTATTTATTCTGAATGCTGCATTATACATACCACAAATCATAAATTTATATTATCCTTCATATAGTTGGAGATGAGCGACGTTTACATCAATTTCACTGTTACATTTTGCGCTAAACATAACTGAATTATAATATAGTAATTGCAATTTAACTTATTTAACTAAATACTACTTCTTTCCTTCCAAAATTCGTCCCACAGGTCGCCTCAAACCTTACTAAAATTATGTGTAATTCAAACGAATAAAGGCAAAATTGCAAACTGTGCGAACCACATTGTTCGGTGCGAATTATGCAATGTAGTCGCATATTGAAATATTTTAATCGCGCGCGAGTTTCGAATTCGTTAGGCAGATTTTCGATTTCTTCCCCTATGCTTTCATAGTTGGTGGAGAAGGTGCTAATAGTACTAATATGTACAGCTTGAAAAGACATCATTATTGGAAGTCAAGGAAGTATAACGTTTGATAAGATATCATAGAATGAAGAAGTACGGTGTTTACAATTGTTTCCTGACGTGTATTTGTTTTGAAAACACGTAAAATTTGGCTGCTTTTATTTCTTGACTTTTATCATATTATATTTTGTAGGATTAATTTAATCTCTGTTTGCAGACATCAATTTTTATATGGTCATGTGGAAAAAACGAAGCAGCAGAAATTAATTGATGTTATGTTCATAATTACTACTGTGCTATAGTTTTCTGATTTATAAGAATGGCATTAGCGATTGGTAAACGTACAGCACGTCCAACATCATCGATAAAAGCAAAACGGAACAGGTTAAGTCTGTTTAAATTTTACTAAGATAAAAATGATAAATATGTTTATCGTTGATGTTTTTCTTGATCATTTATTTCCGTAAAGGATTAACACTAGAGTAGTCTGACCCATAGTTTTCATCTCTTGTTGGTAATACAAAACGTAAAATGGCTTCTTAAAATATTACTGCCATAAAAAGCATGTTATCGAGTTATCCATGCCATTTATAACCTCGTTGTATTAATCATATTTGTAATTAATTCAATTGTAGAGCTACTGACAATGAGCCATCAGTTTTCATAACACAGTTGGCATCATTAGCATCGTCGGATCATGATTCATTAAGAACCACAATTAATCAATTTGAAACGAGTCAGTTTTCTTTTAATTCAAAAAGATCGTATTGAAATATGCATATGGGTACTTAATTAAAGGTGGACTATGGGTTTTGAACTTAACTAAATGGTTAATACAAAGCGTGAAATGTGGAATGTCATTCCGTTTGTTACTTTAGCTTATTTGCTGCAGTATTATTCACACTGTACATAATTGGAATTTGTTCATACGTGAAATTCGGGTATTTATTTGGATCTTATTTTATTTCCAATTCAGATCGCACTTGGGCCCGTCCACCACTTCCTGCTGAATTGCAAACGAATAAATCTGAGATCGATTTTCAAGTCGTTGATGTCGATTATTATATGAGTAAGCGAAAATTTTTTAAAAAATTGAAATTTTAACTGTAAATTATATTCTAGAGGCTACGAATGTGGCGATCCCCGCTCTGAAAATATTACCTCGAAATTTAAATAACCGATTGCTGCTGAATAATCTGAATTATAACTTGGATATAATTCTTAACGTCAGAATTTCAACTATAACTTAAAGTTATAAGTTGTACTACATGTGGAATTGCAGTCACTGACCACCATCTATCAGCATCATAATGTATGCGAATGATTGCTTACTCATTCCCATTTCAGATAGTGAAAATAATGTTGTCATTCGTTTGTTTGGAGCTACTGCTGGTCAGAATTCAGTTTGTGTCCAAGTTCATGGATTCCTTCCTTATTTTTATGTATTATTGGAAAGTTCGTTTGATGAAGAGAACATTGAATATGCAAAAAGATATCTAAATGATATTATTAAGGTTAGTCATTTAAACATGAAGAAATTTTCATCTTTTTCAAGGTCCTAATGATTCTGTAAAAGCCATTCTATAATTTTCTCTCTTTTAAATCAGATATTTAAAAATAAAAAAAACTAGTTTTGTGGTTACGGCTTCAAAATCGAACGTTTCTGGATTTTAGGCCCAGGTTCCAGCGAATATCGGTATCCCGAAGAACATTGAAAATTTAGTCGTTGATCTTGATATTGTATATGGTGCTAGTATTTACGAGTATCGAAGAGATCTGGATCAGAAGTTCCTGAAAGTATATGTTCGTTCTCCAAAGCTTCTCAATCTCTGTAAGCCATCAAATTTTGCCAACAGCGTTTATGATCAGTTTCACTACTTTCGATAACTCTGACTGTGAAATTTTTGCTGTAGCTTTTAGATAATTTTCAAATGTGATGTGGTGGCACTGAATCTATCTCTGTTTAGGTCGGCGAGTATTTGCTAATGGGGTGAACTTGACGAAAGGAGGGCAAATCGAGTCACTATCATGTTTTGAAACAAATATTGATTTTGAAATTAGATTTATGGCCGATCACGATTTAGTTGGTTGCTCATGGGCTACGTTGCCATCGAAAAAATACCGAATTGTTACGGGGAAGGAAATGATTAGTCATTGTCAGTTTGAGGTTTGTTTTCACTCATTTTTCTTTCAAAAAACATCAAAATGTCTCTCTTAGTCATTTACAGTAGGCTTTGGAAAATTCACTGAAATGATTGTCAGTTCAATGCACATAAGTTCACTTCTGAAAAAAAGTTTGATGTTGTTATACATAGTTGCACAGTGAATTCTTACAGAATATTTCACGTATAGTAATCATTTACTGTATTAAAGAGGATAGCATTATCTTCACAGTGCCTAGTAACCAATAGTAATGTACCATATCAATATTCAACAACTATAAAGTAATATGCCATTAGTTTATACTTCTCAGACTCGAGATTGCATGAACAGAAAAATGCTCTTGCGATTTTTACTGTTATTTTAGAAATAAAGTTACAAAATGGTTTGACTGTAATCTTAAAAAATATCTTACAGTGTTCGATAAACAATGCAGATCTCGTTATTCATCCACCTGAGTCATCTGTAAGGTGGTCATCTATAGCACCACTGCGTATTTTATCGTTTGATATCGAATGCACTAATCGAGAGGGTTGGAAAATTTTTATCTCCATTTCCAAAAATTCCATGTTAGGTGCTTTAATTTATAAGGATCAAGTGCTATAAGATGGATGAACTTCACTTACTATTTAATTGGTCAACTTTTTTGTATATATAAAACACGTTGATCTTTGAAAGCATCTCAAAATGAATTAAATTCTGTATGAAGTTAATACATCTTACTACATTAATCAGAGAATTTGCACCCAAAAAGTTGGCTTATAATTTTTTGAGAAAATTCATGCGTTAAATTTATGGAGGCGTAGTTGTTTCCAGGTATATTTCCGGAAGCGCAGAACGATGCTGTTATACAAATAGCTAATATGGTCAAAGTCGAAGGCGAGAATGAACCATTCATTCGGAATTGTTTTGTAATTGGTGAAACCGCTCCAGTTATTGGCAGTGAAATTATTATTTCGAAATCGGAAGAGGAATTGCTTAATGTGAGAGGAATCCTATTTTGAAGGCTGACTTCTCTTCCTTACTTTCTGGATTTATTTAGTGTATCAATATTCGAATCATTTCTAGAAATGGGCCGAATTCGTTCGTACTGTCGATCCGGATCTCATTACTGGTTATAATATTCAAAATTTTGATATTCCCTATATTGTAGAACGTGCTCGAGTACTAAAGGTTTGATGTTTCTTTTATTTAAAGGGAACATTTCACTTAAACAAATAATTAACTGGATTTTATTGGTTTAGATTGAAAACCAAGCAACGATGCTAGGACGTATTCCAAGTTCGCTTTCAAAAGTTCGAGAAATGCCTTTATCTAGTAAACAAATAGGTAACAGAACGAATAAAGTAACAAATATCGAGGGACGGGTTGTTTTTGATGTGATCCAAGTAAGTCGGTTTTTTAATGATTTCGTAAACAGTGTTGACGATTAAGTATGTCTATGTATGCTGGTAGTGCATAGACATTAAGGACAAATATTCATAGTCTTTCATAATCGACTGATCCAAATCGTTATGGTAATTACGAATGCGATTACGTGCTATTATTGGCTTACTTCATGTAAAAGTGCTTATTTCTTAATCTTTAAATGGTCTCATTGCTAATTATCTCTATTCCTGAAACCTGTTAACTTATGTGATGAAAATCGGATTTAGGTCGTTTTGCGAGACTACAAATTACGAAGTTATTCATTAAACAGTGTCAGCTACCATTTTCTGTGTGAACAAAAAGAAGATGTAGATTATTCAATGATTGCTGACCTGCAGGTGGGTAGATTTACGGGATCTCAGAATGTTAAGTAGCTGATATCTTTGTCAGTTCGAGGAATCTTGGACAGTGACAACAAGATGTATTGCCAGTTTTGGTGTTTGTGAGTTAAGATCATTCATTGTTGAATAATACTTGTGGAAGTAAAGAAATATAGCTTGGTTTCGAGGTTTTAAAATATATGTTCAATGACACTGAACTATTCCGGAGAAATTTTCAGAATGGAAATGCCTTTACACGTCGCCGACTGGCTATTTACTGTATGAAAGATGCATATTTGCCACTAAAGTTACTGCAGAAATTGATGTCCGTCATTAATTATATCGAGATGGCACGTGTTACTGGTGTTCCTCTCGATTACCTGCTTTCTAGAGGTCAACAGGTCAAAGTCATGTCACAAATTCTGCGAAAAGTATGGATTTTGGGAAAGTACAAAAATACAAAAATATACATTTTTTGGAATAATTCTTTAGATTAAAATTGTCTATTTCGATTATATCAGAAGTTACAGAGAGTTTTTGCAAAATTCAGGCAAAATCGATGCATTTCTTTTTACCGGTTATTGATATCGTGCAACCTGATGATACCTATGAGGGTGCAACAGTGATCGATCCTATTCGAGGTTTCTACAAAACTCCAATTGCAACGCTTGATTTTGCATCTCTATATCCATCCATTATGATTGCCCATAATTTGTGCTATACCACATTGATTCGGAGTTCAAATGCAGCATCTAAGTAAGTTTTTTGAAATGAAAGGTAAATGCTTAAAAAAATGTGTGGACTACAAATTTGTTTGGATTAAAGTGCGAGCAGTATAGTTTCTTGAAGCATTTTCAGCCTGTCTGATTCTGATTACGAAGTCACTCCGTCAAATAATCGTTTCGTGAAGCCGAATATTCGTCGTGGCTTACTGCCTCAGGTTTTAGATGATTTGTTGAACGCTAGGAAGCAAGTAAAGAATGAGTTAAACAATGAGCAGGATTCATTTCGGTATCGGTTTTTCTTTCGTAATCTTAAATGAGCATTGGTTGAGTAATTAGTTTGCATGTTTTCAAGAAAGTGCTGTCATTTATAATTTATAATACTTATAATTGATAGTAATAGATGCCTGAGGAGACTTCGAGAATGAGATGCTTATGCTTGGCGATGATTAACTGGACGTATGGAAGTGCAAGCTTGAAGTGTTACTGTCATTGATTTTTATTTGCAAATACTATAGGAGCATCTTGTTGAAAATTTAGTTTCTCCTACCACTGAAGTGCATGCTGTTTCGTATTTGAAATGACTGATTAAACCTAAAAATATTGCGGAAAAAAATGTTCTTGACAACTTTTTTTAGTCGTATGGTATTAAATGGTAGACAACTTGCGCTAAAGATATCGGCAAACTCGGTTTACGGTTTTACGGGCGCTTCAGTTGGAAAGCTACCGTGCTTAGAGATCTCTCAGTCAGTAACAGCTTACGGTCGTCAAATGATTAACTTAACGAAAAATGCGGTTGAGGAAGTTTACAAGCAGGGTTATCTGGATGGTAAATGTCCATGCGATGCTCAGGTAAATACGTTGCGTAAGAATTATCTTACTAATAGGTCAGTAGCTTTGGAAGATATGATTCTACATAATTTTTGAAAATAACCGCCTGCTCGATGAGAATTACAATAACGTCGTATTTTAATACTTAGAAGAAATTATTTCTTTTTTGGAAAGGAGATTAAGGGTTGATTTGATTCTATATACAGAAGTTTCGCGTCATTTCTTTTTCTTATCTCGGCTTTGCCACCTCAGCAGATTTTAGGTTATTTACGGTGACACCGACTCAGTAATGGTGAAATTCGGTGTTAAGGATGTCAAAGCAGCGATGGAACTTGGTTTGCATGCTGCTACAGAAGTAAGCAAAAAGTTCACACCTCCAATTAAATTGGAATTTGAAAAGGTATCACATTTACGTTTGCAATTCGATTATTTTATGGAGCTTTAAATTTCGAATTTCTAAATCATAAACTTGAGATTTCAAATTTTGTTGTGACTTCTAAAGTATTTGGTGATAGACTTTTTTTATTTTCTGATTTGTTTTTTATATCCTCAACAGCTAATAAATTAAGCAGTGAAGAAGCTACAACAGAGTTAAAGCTACATAATATAATGAAATACTTGAAAATATGAGGAAAAAAAGAGTTCGAATGAATTTTGACCAGCCACGTTAAATTTATATATTACAGGTCTATTCACCCTTCCTTTTGATAAACAAGAAACGCTACGCTGGTTTGTATTTTACACGTCCTGAGAAGCATGATAAAATTGATTGCAAGGGATTAGAAACAGTTCGGCGTGATAATTGCCCACTGGTTTCGAAAGTTTTGAGCACATGCTTAGAAAAAATGTTGTTGGAAGGTGATGCCACAGGTGCGTTAGAGCATGCTAAAAAGGTAATTAATTTTCTCACATTTTGTAGCTTGACGATTGTGCTTCTGGATTTTTTTGTCGCACATTAGGAAACGGCTATTGTTTTGCATTTCAAATTTATAATTGGAACTTTTCCAACAGGTAATATCCGACCTTCTTTGCAATCGGATTGATATCTCAGAACTCATAATCACCAAAGAATTAACTCGGTCAAGTAACGTGAGTTTCTTAAACAAAGAAATTTCGACTTGCAAATTTATTGATTGTATTTGCTTCCATTCAGCAACACCTTTCACTACAAGCTTTTCTTCGCTGCCTTGTTTTAGGCCTATGCCGCGAAACAGGCTCATGTTGTTTTAGCAGAAAGAATGCGAGAGCGCGATTCCGGATCAGCGCCGCGCTTAGGCGACCGTGTGCCTTACGTTATAATTGCCAAAGGCCAGAAGGTGGGCTCTGAATTTTTAAAATTCTATGTGGTTACTAGAATTAATGTACCTAGCGTTGAATTGAGCTTAACTGTATAAATTAAATCAGCAGGTAAGGTTTATCTTATTTTAGGTGCCAGCTTATGAAAAGGCCGAGGATCCCATATATGTGTTACAAAACAACATCCCAATTGACACGGCTTATTATTTGGAAAACCAATTAGCCAAGCCATTGGCTCGTATTTTTGAGCCTATATTGGGCGATAAAGCTGAATCAGTTTTAACAAGTATGTTCTGCATTTTGAAATTCATTGTTGAACAAAGAAAATACTCTAAATTTTTCTTCACTATTGCTGCTGATTTTAAGCTGGTGTACATACGCTGGTTAGGACCGTAGTGCAATCCAAGAAATCGGGATTGTCGCAGTTTTTCCAGAAAACTGAACGATGTCTTTCATGCAAAAGTAGTTTACCAAAAGGTGTAAATGATGCCACATGCGTGCATTGCAAACCAAATGAAGGGAAAGTGTACATTACCCATGTAAGTTGCAATTCTCATTTAACGGTTTCCATAATTTGTCTTTTTATGCACCATCTGTAATGCATCACATGTTACCTATCATTAATTAATATGCACCCTTAGTGATTCATTCTTTCATTTTGTAAGGACCATTTCTTCAATTTTTTTTTGAAACAAATGCTTGCGAAAAATATCTTCTAATGCTGATGTTGTGTGCTACTATAATATTTGAATGCGTATAAACATATACAATGAATGTTAATGTTGAATATTGAAATTTTCTTACTTTCTTTAACTTTTTAAAATAATTTTCCTTCAAGAATTTCTGATTTCGACTTCAAAGATATTCTGTTGACTGACTTCATATATAATTGATTTGTTTTTCAGGTAGCTTTAATGAACACTATAGAAAATCGCTTTGCACGGTTATGGACTGAGTGTCAGAATTGTTCTGGGACAATGAACGAGGAAGTGCTTTGCTCTTCGTAAATTTTAATGATTTAAAAGAGACGAAATTTTTCTTAAAAATATTGCCAAGCATTGGAAATAAGCGAAGCCTTGATTTTGCTTACGGACTCATTTTTTTACAGTTCAAAAGCTACCACTGATTCTTGTTTCCTATTTTGATATTATACCCATAATTAAATAACTCTTACCAAGGAAATACGTTGCAAAAAAACAATTAGGAATAAATTTGTTAATCTGTGGTTTGACTTGACCTTTTATTTACGTTTTGATACATTTTTTGTTTTTGCAGAAGAGACTGCCCAATTTTTTACATGCGAGAGAAAGTACGATACGATCTTGCGGAACAAATGAAATCCCTCCAACGATTTTACCTCTCAACCTGGTGATGAATATGAATCAGTTCAGTGTCTATAAAATGTTTAACTTCTTGACTTGTTTGTACAGTGCAATTATATTGCAACCAAGTTGGCATAATAAAGTGCAGTGATAACTGGTAAAAGTAAAACAAATTTCTTAATTTATTAATAGTATTTGGCGAGGAAATAAAATATAGATTTTTGGAAAAACTAAATTAAAAAAAATGAACTAGCGATAATTACACCGGTTTAATCGTCATATCAAGTTTTTTGTTTCATATCTTACGTATTTATATCTAAAAGATAAATTTGCAACACAGAAGCAAGTATGCTTACTCACATTCCTTAATATATAAGATACTGATGAACAAGCATGGAAAGAGGCTGAACAAAATTTGATGAATTGCTACTATCTTTTGCAGTTTTGTTTTTCTTTGTTTAAATTTGTCATGAAAGTAGGTGGCCTATAAACAACGAAAAATAAATCGATCAAAAAGTGTTCGGGAAATGGGAGTGATTTATCACATAATTATCCCATAAGAGTTATTGGTCTATGAAGTGGATTTGTCGAGCTGTAGTTTGGAGCTCTAGCTTATCGTAAGCTCCAGTTACACTATCATCGATTTTGCTCATTGTTCTGATCTTAGCTTATATTGCCCACTAACACATTACAGCTGATATTGCGTTCCTTTGCCACATGACACACTTAACTCCACTTCTCTTATATTTCATACTATTATTGTCTTGCTTTATTTGCAAAAAAAAAAAATCCGTTCTCTCAATTTGTTACTGAATTTCAAGATTATTTCTGAAGATGTAAAATTTTTGACTAATACTTTACGTATTTTTCTAAATTTCAAAATTATTTGTTTTACATTTTATTAGAGTACTATTTTCGTTATATTAAATTGTTATATTAAATATTAAATTTCGTTATATTAACGTTCGCTATATTAAATTGTTGCTGCACAACCAGTTAAATGACAATTCATCATCTGGAAATCGTTAGAGTTAGAATTTTCTTTGAGTATAGATGATTGGTAATTTTCAATCTCGAACTATCTGATATTTTAGTGGTAGTGCTGATAGCAATAGTATTATTAGACTTACTACCGTTCACATCACCTCACATTAAATGGTTTCTTTTTTTACGCTTAGATATGTCTAACTTTGATTACGTTGCTTGAATTATTTCAGTACGAATCATTTTATTTTCATTTCAAAATAAATTTTTTTTTTTAATAGTTGAAATGTAATAAATAATCGCCTTATAGTATTAAATCTTTGTTAGCATTTGTATCACTTCGATCCGATATTTTCATATAATGTACTGCAACGATTAGTGAATTTTGAAGGATTGTTAGAAAGATGAATGCCGAATGTAACTTATTATCCGGAACATTACCGGAATTCGTTTATAAATGTGCTGGAATTGATCGAGTTGCAGCTGTATTTGATCATGAAAATATCACATTCACATTTGCTGATGTAAAAAAAGAGGTAAATTTTTCAATCATTTCTTGTTTCAAGTTTAAAATTCTATAAATTTAAAAATTATATTGCTGCTAGAGTTAAACGGTGTAATTTTTATTGCTGAATTTAGAAATTTATTTAAAAAATTTTTCAAATTTTTGTTAAAATTTAAAAATAGAATTCATTTTGTTAAAATTTAAAAAATAATTTGCTTATGTTGCTGAAAAATATCTTACAGATGGATACATTAGCAGCAGGCCTATTATCAGTAGGCCTCAAGCCACATGATCGTATTCTTATTTGTGGCTCTAATACAGCTCATTTTTTCATTTGTCCATTAGCATGTGCAAGGGCGAATTTAATCTTCTCATTGATGAGTCCAAATTTTGCAAACGCTGAGCAACTTAAATATGCACTTATTAAGGTTCATTTTATTTTCATTTCAAAATTTAAATTTATACTTTCAAAAATTTCATTATAAATTATAAATAACAAATTCGTTTCTCTTTCTAATTTCACTTACATGTCCCATAAGCTTGTCAATTTTTAAAGAAAAAAAACAACAACACATCACCTAATTATTGCAATCAAAAATTAGATCTTTTTTTGTGGCAAATAAATTTTGAATTTGAAATACCATGTAAGTAACTTATTAGTACAATAACTATAAAACTGAAAAAAAAAATTAAATTAATCTTTATAGGGTGAATTTCGTGCCATAATTTGCTTTCCGGCTAATCGTGAAATTGAATTTTTGAGTAATTTATTAAATGAGATATCACCAGAATTAATGTATTCAGTTAAAGGCCGCTTATGTAGTAAAGCGGTGCCAAAATTAACTCACGTAATTATGGCTGAAGAAGATCATAAACATGCGTAAGCCTTATCTTATTATTTTTTTTGCTTTTTTTTGCCTTTTTGAGTTTTTACATTTGAATAAAAGTAAAGAACGTTGGATATCATTTTGAATTTATTTCAAAATATTATCAAAATATAAAGTGTTATTTGCAGTGGTACATTTACACTATCGGAAATCTATGGACGAAGTAATCGAGAGAAAGTGGATAAATTACCTGATTTTAAGACGTGGGATACGCATAAACTTGTAGCTCTACAATTCACGTCTGTACGTCATTTTTTTTACGATTGCTTTTCGAAATTTTAGGCTTTGAAAATACCTTGAATAGACAAATTATTTTCACTCTATCACTCCACTGACCTGAACATTATTTTAGATTAGCTGATTGTTGTAATATAAAGCAGAAAAAAGGAAAAAGAAAAGCTTAGAAATGAAGCAGCCTTTTATACCAATGACTAGGCTAACTTAAACTTTGAAACTGAATTAGCAATTTATCATTTTACAGGAAGTGTGAGATTTTATTTAGCATTCAATTCAATGCCTAATTTGTTCTATTTATATATGTATATATACGTGAAAATACTTCGAAGATAGTACAAGGCTACATTGCTGTAAAGTTATACTGCTCATATTAAACCTAAATTTAAAAAACCATTAGACTTATTGATATTCGATATTGAAAGCAATTATATATGAAAGAGAATTGTATAGATATAAATTGAAATGAAAAAAAAAACCTATATATTCAATAGCTTATTTGACTTAAACAAAAAAAATACATACATATAAATGAATTATTATTCTTTTCCCTCATACACATTTTTTTAAATTTCAAAAAATTACTTAACATAAATTTTAGGAAAGTGAAAAAATATATATATATATATTTTTTTTTGCAGATCCCTAAAACCACACAAAATTACAACAGTGTTATTTTAGGCTTAGTGAAAAAGGAAGACTAAAAAAAATGAAGGAAATGATTCCTTCACTGTTCTCTTGCTGCTGTTTGCTTTTTTTCTCACGATAATTTCATTTGCATATTTATTATTAATTTTAACAATGGAAAAAAGCGGCTTTCGAAAGCGCTTTATGTCACTTATTCAATTTTTCAAATTTAAACATACCAAAAAAACCATCATTTTCCTCTTTTCTCCTGATTATATTTTTCAACATAAACTCAGCAGGTTTTTTTTTCTCTTCCTCTCTCTCTCTCTCTCTCTCCTTTCTTCTTTTATTTCACTCTAATTTTCCTCTTTCTTTTTTCTGGTGTTCCTCCTTCTTTTTTCCATACCACATTTTACTACCTACCCACTCCTCAATTTACACTTCTCATTGATTGATGAATTTAAAAACATTTGCCGTTGTCTACAAATACAGCAGAGCATATTAGTAAATTAAAAATTTTAAAAAAAAAACGATCCATACGATTTTGAAAAAGAACGAAAAAAAGCATTTCCAATTAAATTTAACAAATTAATTAATTTGAAAATTATTAATTACAAAAAAAATTTTTTTTTGTTTTCTAAAAATATTACAAATATTATTTTATACGAAAAATTGTTGAGCAAATGTAGTCCAATTTGATAAGAAGCGGCTGAAATATTCCTTAAAAAAATTTAAAATTTTTATAAATTAAAAATTTTTTATTACTATTTACACATCCTCCGTTTAGTTCATAATGCCAATAACTATATTAGTGTTATGGCACTGTATGTTTGAATAGTTTGTTAATTTTTTTCATCAAATTTTAAATGATTTCATTTCATTTAACTATTTAACTGAATAAGTTAATAATTTCAAACAATATTAGCCATATTATTAATTTAGTTTATATTTTCTGTCGAAAAAAATTTTGTATCATTTGATTTTCAACTAAAACTTCCTTTCAGTGGTATTTTTAAATTACCGTAAATATTTCAAATCTATTTGTGTAATGAAATGATTTTATTGGATTTAAATTTCATTAATGCATTTCCACTGATATTAATACTTGCCTTAGTTTGTACATATCAAATATTTGAAATTAAATTGTAAAAAAAATTCGAAAAAAAATTTTCTTTTTTTCAGGGTATTTCAGCTACAGCTAAATTACTTGGTCTAACACATTATCAATTACTAAATGGTTGTTATGCTGCTAGTAAAGCAATTGGTTTCAATGATACTGTTAGTGCTACCTTCTTAATAAACCAAAAGAAAAAAACCGTTTATTTGATTTCAAAAAAAAAAATTTAATTTAAATTTTGTACAATTTTCCGCTCTTTTCTGTTCCAAATTCATAAAATTTATTTACTATCCCTTTTTCTCTTTTTTATTTAAAAAAAAATTAAAAAATTATTTAGTTATTATTTATATTTATTTATTATTTATATTTATTATTTATTTTTATTTAAAAAAAGCTTCTTTTTTTCCATTTAATTTTTAGAGTTGTATATGTTGCGCTTTGCCATTATTCAAAATTTCCATATTATCACTTATCGGTTTGGTATCATTTATTGCAAATGCGCGAGTGATCTATCCATCACCATCACCACTTCCAAAATTTCTCTTTGAATCTGTCAAAAAATTTCAGTAAAGTTTTTTTTTCGATTATTTAATTAATTATATAATTAATATGTTAGTATGTTATTTTAAGATTGTATTTATTTTATGAATTGATACTCTTCTCCCTTTTATTTTTTCCTTTGATAAATTGTTAGTCATTTAGTATTTTTTTTTCAATTTAAAATTAAAATTTTATTTACAATTAATTCAGTATTTTTCTGTAATTTAACATATTTGAAAATTTGTTATTTGATATTTAATTGTATAATGAAAGTAATTTAATACAGATGTACTCATTTGATATCGAATGCAGTCGCATTAGGCTTAATTCTACGCGTAGCGCAAATTAAAAACGTTCATTTGCCATCAGTTGAAAATATTATTTTACTTGGTGAACGAGTACCATCTGATTTGATCAAAAATATTATCAAACAATTTGAAAATGTTCAAAGAATTATGGTAATGTGTGATTTTTTTTAAAAAAAAAATAAAAAAAAACATCAAAGAAAATTGATTTCTTTAAAATATTTATGAAATTTATGCATATTTTCAAAAATGTAAAAGTAATTAATAATTTTTGTGAAGAATTAAAAGTGTTAAAGATAAAAAAAAAAAACAAAACGAAGATAAATATAACTTACGTTTGTAGAACGGTTACATATTGACCGAAGTAGCATCAGTTCCAATTCTCACCTGGGATGCGGCAAATATAAAAGGTGTTGGAAAACCACTGGATGAATTTAGTGTAAATTTCTTTAATTTAAACTTGCTAATTTTAATTAATCGCAAAATTAATGAATAATATTAATTGAAATTTCATTTCAAAAAAATAATTTAATTGCCTCATTTTTTACATTGCTTTATAAATTTATAATTCTTTTTTTTTCAAAGTACAAAAATGTTTGAAATCTTCTTTTATAGTTTAAAAAAACAAATTATTACCGTAAATTTGAGATAGGAAGAAGAAAAAAGTAGAGATGTGCAATCTGTTAGTTTGATTGATTGAATTACACATTGAATTAATTAATTAATTAATTTCTTTCTCTCACATTTGTCTCAAGCATTTAGGTAGATATTCGTGACCTTGGAATTCAAGCAAGCTGGAAAGGTAATAAAAATCAATCAGGTGAACTATGGATCAAAGCTATTAAAGGATCAAAATTTCTCGGCTATGAAGCACCGTATGAAGGTGTAGAGGAGGAATGGATTGAAACAGGGTAAAACGTATCAATGAAATTTAATTAAACCATTTAGAAATTTAATATTTTCCATTTAATATTTTCCAGTTCAGTTTAATTACTTCTCAATAAATTAAATAAATAATACTAAATTTAAATTTGTATTTTTGATTTAAAAAAAGGAGAAAATTGTAGAGATGTGGTAACAATGGATGAAACCGGTATTATTGATATTATCACTAATAAGGAAGATTTAATCGTTGACAATTCTGGACAACTTGTCGAACATTGGGTTCTTGAAAAGGCACTATGTGCTCATAATGATGTCAAAGGAGCACAGGTAATTAATTAATTAATTAATTATTGTAATTTTTTCACTCTTCACACCAATATATATAAATTTCACAAAATATCTCTCTTAATACAATGGGAAAAGTGCATGTTTATATTGAAAATCCTTAATGACAATTTGAATTAGAAATTAAAATTGGTGGAAAGAATTTTTTTTAAGAAATAAATGAGTTAAAATTGTTAGTCTAAAAATGTGGAAGAGGAAAAAAAACTTTGCCTGTTTAAATTTATAAAAATTTGGAAATATTAAAAATAAAATTGGATAATTATTATGAACTATTCAAATGCCGAGTAGAACAATAATTATGTGTTGAGAAGATCTATGAAATTATTATTATTATTTCAAAATGATTTATATCATTCAAAATTTAAAGCCTAATTCTATCATGTTATCATATTTCTTTTTAATTTTAAATTTAAAATACTCTCAAGCTCTGCCTACCACTTTTTCCAAGATATCAGTACAAGAAAAGCAATTGTCACAGTAAACGTTAAAAAATAAATTGGCCTTATTAAATGATGAGAACACCAGTGTTAGCAACTAGCTAAAAAGTTTTATGATAAGATTTTGTGATAAGTATGTTAAGTTATTATCTTTCATTACTTTTCACTTATCAATTTACTGCTAAAAAAATTTTGATATTTCAATCGATCTACTGGCTACTGCTAATTCAATCAATCATTTTCAGATCGTTGCACTTGGCAAGAAACTTCCACTTTATGCATTTATTGTCTTAAAAAATTCACACCAAGCAAATTTGGATATTATACTAACTGATTTAACTGCTTTATGCAAAAATAATAAGGTTTGTTTGTTTGGTTGTTTTTATTTTAAATTGAGAACGAGCAAGATTTTAGTTGGAAATTTTAACAATTTTAGATTTGATGAAATGAAAAATGTTAATTATAAAAGTAATTCATTAAAATTATAAAAGTATAGCATTCATTAAAATTATAAAAGTAATTCGTTAAAATTATAAAAGTTAACGATTATTGTTTTTCTATTAAGCACTTTATGTAGAATTTTTTTTGGCCAGGTAAATGGAATAGAAAAAAAATATGCGGATGTTTGCGATTATATTAATTATCATTTAAAATTTTTTTTTCTTTTTTTTTTAATTTTAAATCTTGCAAGATGGATATTATATGATTTTATTTGTTTAACCTAACATTTTGCACTATTAGCTAAACGTTACATCCCTAAATTTATGATAATTTCAGACTTATAACTATCCTAAAATGCAACTACTTTAATAGCATGAGGTTAATAATCTCAGGAAATTTTCCTCGACACGTCTGCAACTGTCAGTTATTTAAATTGTCCAAGCGGGGAGATGAGGAGAAGATAAAACGGGAAATGGGTTATAGCATGAAATGAAATGAGTAAATTAACTGTTAGGCACACTAAGACTTTAGGCTAACCGAATGGAATAGAAATACTGGACTGACTGCTGCTAGGCCTTAGGCCCTAAATAAATCCATTCTTTGATAGGTTATTTATGTATGTACGTATGTATGTATACTCTAACATGGTCTTATGTATCGAATTATTACTCATACTGTTGTGAATTTGAAAAAAAAACTTCAAGAAAGAAGATATACAAAGATTATTATTAATTATTTAAAATTAAAACATATAAATTAATTAAATTAATAGTCTATTTTGAATTTTTTTTCTTCATTCTTATTCATTCATTTACGGTTAGTTGCCTTTCATTGAACTTATAATTTTCCGCCAAATAATCAATTCCGATTTTTCATTTCTATCAAATTCCATTGAAAAGTGCTATATTTAAAAAATACATTTCTAAATGGCTAAATTCATTGTTTCTTTCTAAAACATCCGAAATAACTAATTAAATAATCAATTTGTAAGCATTTATTAGTCCTAAAGGATAATAAATAGGAACAAATGGTAATTAGAATTGGCTCACATCGCATTCATTTCAGTTGCAGCAATTGATGTATTTTGAAATTATTTTAAATTTTAAATTTATTCGTAATTTCATTCAATCAGTGTAATTAACTAATTAATTCTTAATGAGAAAACATTCGTTCATAATTTCATACTTTTTATTTAGCACACTAATGTACTATGAAATTATTTATTTGTATTGTAATTAAATTAATTCCATATTGAAATGAATGTGATATTAAAAAAAGAAAGATGAAATTAAAATTAAAATATTCGGTAGGTTAGCGTAATTTTGATTAAAATTTCATTCATAAATTCTTATTTAATTTTTGAAAAGCAAATGAGCTATTTCACTAAGGAGAATGAAAACGTTTCAATTTCGAATATGAATTTCTAGTTTAACTTTTAAATTTAAATTTTCCCTTTTTTTTTGTTTGGTCCCTTTGGGAATTTATTTTACGGTTGTCAGGGAAAAATTGATGGACGAGCAATCGTTATTTTTATTATCAATATTTTTTTAAGTGTGTATTATAAATAGAGATGTCCACATACACAGACACTCACACGTACACGCACACACGCACACATACATATACGCATGCATACATACGTATGCTTAGATGTTTAGAGATGGAAAAAGGGCATGAAGTATCGATGTGTCAAAATAATCATAGCATGAAAATTTCATTTAGACTTTTGAAAAAAAAAACAATCTAACCGATCATACTCTCTGATATGTCAAAAGGTCATCACGTAAAAAGTTCTCCTATCGTTGCTAATAGATTTTATTTTCAATATCGTGAAAGTGTAATAAATTATCGTATAATATTTCCGTTTTTCGATCCATCACATTTCCGGATTTATGCTGTAAATGATCGTAAAAGTGACATATGTTGTTTATTCATTTGGCAACAAATTTACTTTTGTTTTGTTTAATTTTGTTTTTACAGTTATTTATTTGTTTACATTCTTCGCCTAAATTAATTAATTAATTACTTCTTTCGCTATAACACTTTAAAGGTATACTTAAATAGCAAAAAGAATAGGCGCAAAAATTGTTAGAAATTATTTGGAAGTAAAAAATTTTTGAAATGTAAATTATTTTGACATACACATATGTAGTGCACTTTATATTTATTGAATTATTGAAATAAATGTGAATTTTTAAAAATATTCTAAATCTAAAATCAATCAACAAATGATATTAATTAACGTTGTAGCAAAAAAAGGAGAAATGACCTGTTCATTCCGTAAATGGAAAAATTTCCAAACTGTAAATATGAATAATAAATAATAATAATATCAGAAGTTGATTGATTTTACGTTCACATTTTTCATTTAAATCCAAATATCTCAATCAATCAATAATAATAATAATAATAATAATAATAATAACTGCGAAATAATAATTGAGAATGGAACATTTAACTAATTTAAATTAAAAAAAAGCACTACTACTAAGTTAACTTTCTCAAATCAAATTGAAATTATAATGAAAAAAAAACTGTTCTTCAATTTAAATTTAAATTATAATAATAAAAAAAAATTTATTTTTTTAGCTAAATGTGCCTACGAAATTTGCAATTGTGGATGATTTTCCACGAATAAATACAAAAATACAAAAATATCGAATGCGCGAAATGTTGGAAAATGGTGAAGTACAGCTGAAGCCGTAAAAAAGTTCAAAAACGAAAAATAAGGAAGCGTTTCATTCTTCTTTTTTTTACTTCCATTTTAGTTTCTGTTTGAAATTCATTTTGAAATTCTATAATTTATCACAAATTTTCACTTTTTTAATAAAATTTCTTTCTTGTTTTTCTCGACGTATACAATCATCGTTGATCAGTCCTGTTATTATTTTTTTTTTTGGTAAATTTTATTTAAAATAGGAAAAGGAGGAGATTACGAAACAAAGAAAGAAAGAAAAAAACATTCTCAATTTCACCATTACTGCTATCCTTCTGCAAAACACATTGTGATAGAAACATCTTACCGAAATACTTAAAATGAATATATTTAAATGGAATATTTTCATTAGCAATTTTTGTCACAAAATTAACTATCGCTCATTTTTTTTTTTGTTTGAGCATTTAAGTTGAATTTCTATTTGAGTACGCTGATGTTTTGAGGAATAAATGAAAAGAGGTTAATGAATTTAATTATTTAAATAATTTTGAGGTTAATAAATTTAATTATCTAAATAAGTAGTTATATGAAATAGTGATGTAATTCGATAAGTTATTATCATTTATTTCATTGAGAGATATAATTTATAACTGAAATAATATTTCATAACTGAATGTGTTGAACTAAATTTTTGTTAAACACTGAAATACGAGGAATAATGAGAGGGAAGCCTATGTAATGTAAAAATTAAAAAAAAAAAACAGAAATTTCTTATTTTATTATTTTCCGGTGCGCAGGACGATAAAACATAACTAAATTTTCAATACTTTAAAGAGGGAAAAAAGAGCGTTCGCTAATTTAATTATCTAATTTAATTATTGTCCTAATTTAATTTAATTAAAAGGTCAAAAAGGAAAAGCGGATTTCCGAGCAACTCCTTTTATTGCCATAATATTTATGTGCAAGAGAAAAGCTGTATAATATGTCAAACGTTTTTTTTTTGTTCTAATTTAAATGTATGAAAAAATTTTGTTAATGGAAATGTTTCTATTTGTTAATTTCGCTTTCATTTCTTTTTAATAAGTAATTTTATAGTTTAAAAAGTTGAAAAAATTAAATTGCCCACAACAAAAAGTTTAATTTTGCTTGCATTTTTTTTTCATTGCTTAAAAAATTATTTCACAGCATTATGAAAGAAAATAAAAGCAAAGTAGTGATATCACGGAGTATTTCGGATCTATCCACCGTCAGTGAACCTGATCCGGTAGCATCTTTACGCCGGATTTTTCGATCATTTTGATTTTGCCAATATGGAAATTTCGTAGGATCATCAGTTGGCAAAATTCTAGTCGTTTTCATTGGTCGTCTTCTCTTCGGATGATAAGTGTGAGGATTCTGATCGTAATCGATTGGAATCGATGACGATGCTACCGTAGGACCTGAAAAAAAATAGAATACCAAAATTTGAAATGAAATTTAAACGATAGCATAATGCGTGAAGATATATGTGAGCAAAAAATCAAATAAAAGCTTATTTTTAATAATTAATTTTGATTTTAATTCTAATTTTTCTAAAAAAAATTCCTAAAATATCATTCGTTCACTAATTGTTCCCGTTGTTTTCATAACTCATTAATTATTAACAGTTACCTTTCGTCCTAACTTTCCAGCTATCCTTATCAAACATGCGAAATGTAGACTTATTTTTAGGAATTTCCGTAATATATTTTACACCGCTAGAAGTTCCATCAATTCCGAGTTCTTCGTCATAATCATCGGTATCTGAAAATTAATATTTTCTAGTATTTTATTATTTACTATTATTACTAATGTTATTATTATATCGTTATCGCTATTATTATCATTATTATTTATTACTATTAATTTAATTATTATTACTAACATTGGTTATTAATTTTATTATCATTATTATTACTACTATTATTATTATTATTATCATTATTATTAATGTTATTATTATTTATTATTTTTTATTTATTTATTTATTTATTTATTTATTTATTTATTTATTTATTTATTATTATTATTATTATTATTATTATTATTATTATTATTATTATTTTTATTAATTATTATTGACGAACTCTTTGAATGTTATCCAATTTAATTAATTTTCTTATTTGTTATATTTCATTCGCTGTAATTCTAATTTATTCATAGAGCAATATTTTTTTTATTTAAGTAATACAATTGTTATCCGTCTAATCACATATGCAAATAAGTTTGCTCATAGCAAACGATGACAGATGAATGTTAGTTTATTGAATGTTAAAGAAAACAAAAATGTTCTTTTTTGGAAATAATAATATTGCAAGAACAAAAAATTAAGCATTTTTTGCTAATAAATAAAGGGATGAAAATATTTTGAACAAAATGATCGCTGTAAAAATCGCAGATCACAGTAAATCATCTTTGCTATAATAATATTTAATCGCTGAAAAAGCAATTACTATTTTTCAATGATAATAACAATCATCATTTCCTGGTAATATTTCAACGTTGTAAAATTATTCTAGTAAATCATTGTATTTAAAGTATTTAATCATAGTGAGAATTGCAGTAAACCTTTTCATATTTATGATATTTTGCAGTATTTTATGATTTTAAAATTAAATTCGGAATTTTTATGAGTAAATAAAGGAAAAATACGTACGTGTATTCACAACGTATGAAAATATTTTCTTTAACAAAAATTGTAAAATTTTCTTTTCTATTAAAATTTACGAAGTGCGAAATTTTTGTTTTAAGTAATTTAACAATGTATTTGTTAAATTTAAATTAAATTGAACTGAATTGAATTGAATTAAATTGAATGTAAAAGTTTTTATTGCTGTCGTAAACAATTTTAGTCATCAAATCATTCATCGTTTGCTAAATTTTACAGTTAAATGGTAATATTTTTGGTAATTACAAATTTCAAAAATAATAATAATATGTTGACGTTTTTAATGAGAGTTTCAATCTAATTTATTTTTTATAATTAAATAGGTCTTTTTTTAATTTATGGTTTAAATAATTTTTTTTTGAAATATAACGAAAAATTTAATTTCCATTGAATTATATTCTTTCTTTTATTTAATATACAAAAGTTTGAAACAAAAAATGTTATTTCAAACTATTATTGTTCATTTCTATCCTTTTAGTATATCTTCTTCCAAACAGATAGTTACAACTTATTTAATTGCTTATTTATAATTTAAAATTAATTAATTTGCTGTCAACCTGTTGTTTCGATATCATCGATCACTTCATCGAGCAATGCTTCATCACCTGTTTTGAATGCATTATATAATTTGATCATATTTTGTGGATTATTACAGTTACTCTGACTGTAACACCAACATCGAGCAGCACCGGATGATTTCCTTACACAACCTGATCGCTCTAAAAATTTTTACAAAAAAAAAAATTAAAATGGCCAATTATTTTTAAGTATTAATTTATTTACGGCTAATTTTTGTAATTAAAATGGCTAATTATTTTTAAATATTGATTTATTTATGCTAAATGTTAGAATTTGTCAAATTCTAAAACTATACAAAAATTGTTAATTGCTATATAAAAATAAAGAATTTAAAATTTTTTTTTAAAAACACACATTTTTCTTATGCTAATATTTTATTTAGCTTTCCTTCTTTTTTTGAAATTATTATTTGCTAATTAGAAAAAACTGAAACAAATATATTTGCAAGAAATTAATTAGCGTATGATAATTGAATTATATCAAATGAACAAAATTAATTAAACAAGTGTGAATTTTTAGTTAGGAAAAAAAAAACAAAAATATTAGAAAAATAAAAACTTATCAAATATATATATATATACGTAAAGATAATTCAATATTAAACGTTACGTGCAAGTTTACGGGAAAAAAGAAGGAAAGAAATACTTAGTGCGCCATATTCATTTCGCATAACGCATGCTAATTGATTACGATCATATAATTTTGACGTGTACCACACGACAGCATCATTTTCCACACGAACTCGACATGCTACGGAAAGGTGTGAGCAACGTTCACTGATTAAACCGTGCCCTGAAAATTCCATAAAACAAAAACAGTTTTTTCTTTTTGTTTAAAAAAAAGATTTTTTTTTAACTTATGAGACGAATAATTGAAATAGAAGTGTATAAGAAAGTAAAGAATATTAAAAAAACAATAAAATCTATTAATTTAAATTTTTATAAATTTAGGAAAAAAAAACGACAATGAATAATATAATTTAAATGATGATTTTTTTTAAAAAAGTTCATTATTATCATTTTTTTTGATTGCTTAATTTTAGATATTATCTGAATCGATCAATCTGTGCTATAATTTAAATTTAAAAAAATTATCATTTCCATTTTAATAAAAATTATTTTTGCTTTTTTTTTGAACTTTCATTTTTGTTGAACTGAAATGAGAAGTATAGCTAAAAGGAGGAAAAATTTGATGTGAAAAATTTTGTGAATTTCAAAAAAAATCGTTCCCTTCTCAAATCCTAATTAAGCGAGGCATATTTGAGTGATTCACGAAATCATCCAAGCGTTAAAAGACCAATTCATCCGTTAATAATCTCACTTGTAAATGACAAATCAATACCATTAATTTCAGCTTAAAATAAAACAAAATTTAAAATTGCTTATTTCATTTATTGCTAATTTTACATTGCAAGCAAAAATAGTTATTATTAATTTTATTTTATAATAAAATATGGAAAATTTTGAAATGAAAATTAAAAATTTGTTGAACAAATATCTTTAAAATAATGTTAACTGTTTTTTCTTTAACGCTAATTTAAAGTAAATGTATTCATCAAAAGAAGAAAGTATAATCAAATTATTTAATTAAAGTTTGAAATGCTGTCTGATCGAGTTGACAGGTACATTTTATATCTTTTTGGTATTTCATTTATTATTAAATTGTTTTATAGTATTTCATTATCAAACGTTATGTTCTGTGGTATTTCATTATAAAATACATTTTATGATATTTCATTGTCGTTGATAAAGTTTTAACTGATAAATTACTCCTATCATAAGTACTGGAATTGTAAAAGAAAGTTGTGTTGAATTGAAATGAAATGGTATATTTTAATATATTATCAAGTCATATTTTTAATATATTAATAATCATTTAGTTTGACTATCAGTTCCGATTATCAATTCATATTAATTCTAATTTTTTGAATACAAAGAGTGTACACTGTGTTCCACCTTTATTAGGAATAGAAATGAATGTTATAAAATCATAAATTCAAATAAACATCAGTTCGTATCGAAATGACACTTTGACAAATTTAAATTTAAATTCCGATAAGAATATAAATTCAAATTTAATCAATCAAACGTTTAATTCAACGTTAAATAGCAAAAAAAAAGTGCATGAATGATGTGAAAAAGTATGAAAAAAATATTCGATACCGTAAACATGCACTGCCTTTTTTTCCTCTCTTCTTTCTCTCTTTCCCTCTCTCTCTCTCACTTCCTCTCTTATCGTCTCTCTCTCTTTCTTTCTTTACTTCTTTTTACTACAACATATCTAAAATTAGGCAAAATAATTAATTCATTTTGGTTAAGATTGCCTTCAACAAAATATATGGTGAACATCTGCAGGAAGAAAAGAAAAAAAAAGAGGCAAACGAAAAAAGAAAAAAAAAAGAAAACAAATTGTAAAAGGACATATCTCACTTACTACAATTTAATGTTATTTATTCTTTAAGAATTTATTTAAATCAATTTTATTTGATAATAAACAAATATTTTTAATATGAAATTTAAAAGTATAAAATGTGATATAATTCGATTGAAAATTTTCGCTGTAAAATTTTTATAAATTTTGTTATAAAATCGGAAAACTTTTGGTATAAAATTTGATAAATTTGTTATAAAATTAGAAAAAAAAAGTGACATTATTCATATCATTTTATTTTTCCTCCTTTTTTCTTTTCCTTTCATTTTTCGTTTGATAAAAAATTTCATTGGATGATATTACGAATTTAACATGCTAATACACATGTCTTCTTCCATTTGAATTTTAATCTCCCTTTTTAACAAAATACATTCACCGATGACTAAGTGCAATAAAAAGAAAAAAAGTGCGTCTAGTTAGTCACTGTACGTGTATTTTTTTTTCGTTAAAAAATAAAATTCAAAAAAATCGATATGGACATATATATATACATATATTATATATATGTATGTACATATCGATTTTTGAAAGTGTATCAAGAAGTATGTATATACTTAAAAGTATATACATACTTCTTGATTTAATGCAAAAAGTAAAGGGAAAAAATACTGGTTATATTTGGGATGTAAATTTTTGAAATTTATTATTAGTTTTAATGATTCATCAAGAAAATTCACCTCTGATTAATATCAATTCTGATATTATATGCTAATTGAATTGTGGCAGTAATTGTGATTAAATTTATTTTTCAGGTCAGAGATAATTTCAAAATACTTTACTCATCAATGATATGATTTGTTGTGAAAGTAAGATAAGATATTCTGAGAATTTTCACCAAATTTTCCACTTTAAACAAAATTAAAAATAGCATTTTAACAGTGAAAGCCAGCAGAAACAATATTAGAAAGTCTAAAGTTTAAAAATTTAATTTGAATCTAAAATTAGCGCGGAAGCAGTGATGAGATAATCGATGCAAATAATTAGTAATGATATTATGATGGATTAAAATATCACTATTAAAGTTAAAATTTTATTTTCGACTTATATATTATACTTTTTAACTTCTCAATTATGCGCCTAATATATTATTCCAATAAAAAAAACAAGTGGATTAATATTAATTAGTAAATAGTAATTAAAGGAATGAAAATACTAGAAATATTTTATTCACTTAAAATATTCCACTTTTGAAAATTTAAGCAAACTTTTTACATCAGAATTGAAAATGGTACCTAAAGTGATAGGTGAATGAATTTTTGAAAACTATTTAATTAATTAACTACGAATTTTAAAATTTTCTCTTTTCATTTTTGATTTTAGCAATTTCAACTTATGCAACATATTGTACTTTAAAATGTGCAACACTCATAGAATAGCAATTAGTAAATATTCAATCCATTGGCCTAGCCAAATTGAATCCTTACGATGGTTGCTAATTAGGCCCTAAAATGTGTTAACAATTTGTTCGCTCATTCACTTTCCACATTGTCCAACAATGTCTTCAATGCTTACTCTCATAAATTTAAATTATTTTACGAAATAATTCAAATTAATACTTTTGCCTAAAATATATTTTTTTTTCAACAAATTAATATATTTGAATTAATTTCAGAAAATAAAAAACAAATTTCTTCACATTTACAAAAGTTATTCAAAAAAAAGAAAGAATATTATCAAATTATTTCTTTGCTCCAACTTTTTTTGCTATCATTTTTGCTTCGAAAAAAGAATTCACTTTTTTTTAGGTCAAAAAATTTCCAGAAAATAATTTCCTAAATTTCATTTATTTCTATGAGTGAAATTTCAATGAAAAAAAATTCATAAATTATTCAAATATTAATTGATTTTGAAAAATTATTCATTTCGATTTATTTCGTTAATTTCACGTGAATTATTGATAAACATTTCATTGCACCACTTCAACACATATTTTTGCTATAAAATCGGAAATGATTAAACTGGTTTTTGTAATTGAACAGATCGTAAATAACAACATTCTATTAGCAACGATAGTAAACAGAGCGAAATCGCTATTTCCAATAATTAATTTAGGAGAAGAAAAATTGTTGCATATAGCTTTATGCAACAGAATTAATTGTAATTATAAAATTAATTCATTTAAAATTCTGCTCGCTATTTCTTCGCTCCTCTTTCTGTCGTTTTTAAAAAAGCTAAAATAAAATACACTAAATCTCTTTTTTTTTAAAAAAAAAATTTTTTTTTGCTTATTTCATATTTTCAATTTGAACAGAATTACATAAAATAATCAGAAAACAAAAAATTCAAAATTTCACTTTTGACACTAAACCTTTTTACATTCAATTTCAGTTAATTATTTAATTTTTCGAAATTTTTTTTGTATGAAACATTTTGGAAAATTAAATAGAAGAAAAGAAAAAAAAATGAGTGGAAAATTTTGGTGTAATATAATCTGTTTAATTGCTAAAAGCATTTATTCAAAGAAAAAAAAATTTTTTTTTATTTGCTTATTTCGTATTTTCAGTTTGAACAGAAATACATAAAATAATCAAAAAAAAGTTTTTTTTAGCCAATAAATTCAGGAGAAAATTTATGTCAATATTTACTAATCGTTAAAGTCAACAGTATTGAAATGCTAACGCAAAAAAATGTTGCGTTAGCTAAATTCTTCTCTTTTGTTTCACTAATTTTTTACATTTTAACAAAAAATGAAATTTTATTATTTTTTTAATAATGACTGTTATAATAAAAAACAATGACTGTTATAATAGAAAAATTTTTTTCCATTTTTTAGTTTTGATTAGCAAAATTTTAAAATAATTCTAATTTTTTGCTTTAATTTTTTATTATTTATACATAAGAGGGAAAGAAATTTGTAAAATTCTTTTTTCCTAAAAATTTTTTTTTAGCTTCTTTATTATTTCATATTGCAAAAAAAAAATTTCGAACACTTTGAATAATTTGGTGGAATTTCAAAAAAAAACAAGGGAATATTAACTAAATACTACTAGTAAAGAAAAAAGAAAGGGAAGAAAAAAATTTTTTTTTCGTCTGATAAAAATTTTAAATTTCCAAATTTTTATTTTTCACTTTTACTTTTTTAGCACTATCATACGTAAAATAAATGATTTTTGATAGGAAGAAAGAAAAAAAGCATACTTATTAAACTAAAATATTTTTACAAGAGGGCAAAAAAAATGAGAGCGAAAGAGAGATGCAGAGAGGGAAAGAGAAAAGTGAAGAGAACTCATTTCATTCCTAAAACGATGACATACTTTTTTGTTGTTTATTTTTTCTTTTTTCTTCCATCCCTAAAAGTTCATTTTCAAATATCACTTTGACAAATGATATGCCATGCATTAGGGCTTTTATCCTTTTTCGTCCTTCCTGAATTTCTCCTCCTTCCCCTTTTCCCTTCCTCTTTTTTTAAAAAAAAAATTTTTTTTTCCACAAAATTATCTTTGTTAGGTATTTATTGTTTGTATGTTATTGTACTGATTGTTATTGTCTTATTGTTTATTGTTTTTGCTATTGTCATTTGGTAGAAGAAATAATTGTTGTTGTAGAAAGACAACAATAATAGATAGTTATTGAAATTTCAAAAAAAAATGTGACGGCAATAAAGGACAAAACTAATAATAATGGATACTTTAGAAGAATAGTCAAAAACTTTCAAGAAAAAAAAACAGAAAGAAAAGGAAATAATCCTATTAGTAATAAGAAGTTGGGATGAAAGAGAGAGAGAGGGAGAGAGAGAGAGAGCGATGCAAATCATGATCATAAATAATGATTATATGAAATTACCATAATAAATAGCTATAACAATAAGGATTATATTACTAAACTAAGAGAAAAATTTTTTTAATTTATAAAATTCATATTTTCATCTATGAAAATGTTACCATTAAATACATATGTTTTAACAAAAAAAAAGAAAAAGCAAATAATAAGTGTAATAGTAGAAGGAATGAATAAGATATTTTAAAATATCGTAAATAATTACTTACAACAATAAAGCTAACAAATTACTGTAATTTAAAGATTTTTTTTTTGAAGAATGTGATTTAAATTGTAATTTAAACAATAAAAGAGAAGAAATTATTGCAATTAAAATAATTTGAAAAAAAAAAATTGAAAATACTTACCGGGTTTAATAACCAGGCAATGAAGAGCTTGTGTAGATGGTAATATCATTGTTATATTTAGTAGGAATAATTGAATAATTACTTTAGCAAACTGATTACAATTAATAGCCATTATGAGGTTTTTTTAAAGTTTTTTGTTTCAATTTCAATTAAAAATTTCAGCGTAATGAACCCGTAATGTGTTATTGTATTCGATGATAAGAGGATAGTTTCAATTGGTCGAGTGAAATAAGCAGACTGTTTTTTTGTTTCGTTTTTTTTCTTTGTTTCAAGGCACTTTAATTTCGTTTTATATCCGCAATGAATGAAATTTTCGCTTTCCTTTGATCTGCCACGTTAACCATATTGATGAAATTTAATATGATAATAGGCCAATGTAGCAGCAGAAGATGGGATATTGATGATGGCAAATATGAAACACTTCTGATAAATTGGGTTAGACAGCAAAAAAAAAAGTGAAATGCAAACCGTAGGAGAGTTAATTAATTTTATTAATTAAGTACAGCGCACAATGAATTTTTCAATATTACAATTATACATCTAAGCGTTTTTGCTTTCACTTTCCGCAATGTTTCTTTTTCAACTTTTTATTTATTTGCAACTATTATTATTGTATGTAAAATTAATTCGATGAAATAATTTTTCAGCAAATATTTTAAATATTTTAGTAAAATTTGTTGTAATTTTGTAGTAGTAATAGCTAGCGGTAGCAGTAGCAGCAGCAGCAGTGGCGGTGGTAGTAGTAGTAGTAGTAGTAGTGGTAGTAGTAGTAGTAGTAGTAGTGGTAGTAGTAGTAGTAGTAGTGGTAGTAGTAGTAGTAGTAGTAGTAGTAGTGGTAGTAGTAGTGGTAGTAGTAGTAGTGGTAGTAGTGTAGTAGTGGTAGTAGTAGTAGTAGTAGTAGTAGTAGTAGTAGTAGTAGTAGTAGTAGTAGTAGTAGTAGTAGTAGTAGTAGTAGTAGTAGTAGTAGTAGTAGTAGTAGTAGTAGTAGTAGTAGTAGT